>CM023486.1:53848800-53906082 GCA_013339685.2 Hyalomma asiaticum
GCTGTCCCAGTTTCCCATAAACTGTTTTTTTTAGTATAGACACTCGGTGTCTGGGCACGCAATGTTTAAACAATGTCTATGTATAAAATTGTTTTTGTTTACTTCACATAAATGTATGTAGGGTAACACCAGCATCGTTTCATTCAAAAAGGTTTGCGATAGACAAAGGTGCAGTTTATCATCATCATCAACAACAGCCTGTCTACGCCCACTGCAGAGCAACGACGTCTCCCATATATCTCCCACTATCCCCGTCCTGTGCTAACTGCGGCCACGTTATCGCCGCAAACTCCTTGTTTAGCCCACATAACTTTATGTCGCCTTCAGTGCTCGCTTGCCCTGTCCAGGGATCCACTCTGTTACCCCGCTCTGACCGCTCAGGGATCCACTCTGACCGACGGTTATCTTCGCATTACATGCCATTTCTCCTTCTTGATTTCTAATGAGACGTAATTAACCCGCGTTTGTTCCCTGACCCACCCCGCTCTCGCCTTGTCCCTTAAAGCTAGACAGACAGACAGACAGACAGACAGACAGACAGACAGACAGACAGACAGACAATGAACTTTAATTAATCCTGAGGAGCTACGTAAGGACTCCCAAGCGGGACAAATCATTTTTTTCCCGTTCCATTGCTTGCTGCGTCGTCCTCAATTTAAGTTGAATCCTTTCAGTGAGCCTCCAAGTTTCTGACGTACCCGGGTAAGTGCCAGTCAGGTGGAACTGTTACACGCTTTTGGTCTCGAGAGAGAATGGTAAGCTGCCATTTGTTATCTGAGAATGCCTACCGAGTCCACCCCACCCCATTCTTATCGTCCGAATTATCTTAGCCTCGCGGTTCGCATCAGGATCACTACCTGGCCTAAGCGGATACATTCGCTTGCAACTTACAGTGCCTCGCCACTTACCTCAAACCGCTGGGCTGTTCCGATATTGATATCTATATGCTTCCTAACGACGTGACGAGAGGTTATTTTAATTGCAATTAACGAGGAGAAATGATTTACTAGCCGAAACTGTCCAAGCCCAGAAGGACTAAAACAAATTAACACACTCGTGAGCTCTCAGCTAAAATTTAGTAGCGAAAATTTAGGGACTGTTTGTGGATATCGTGCTTAGTGTAATCGTGCTCGATCATTACGTTTCATTCGTCCTTCCACTACACAATCCACGTAAACGTTCAGGCTACGTTCTACGAGGCCGCATGTATGATGACGAAGCGTGCTCGCCATCACCAGTGCTGGAACGCGACTTGTGGTAAGGAGGGTATTTTTATCGGTGGTGTATTTGCAACCGAAATTTTACTTTTTACAGCGAAATTTTCCGATCACCCCTTGGAGGTCTGGAAATGTCATGGCGTAAACACGAAGCGCCAGCTTAGCACATGAAGGCAAAGGGCGTATCTTTCTTCGCAATCAGGCATACAGCACAGCGTTCGGTATTCACGAATAATTCCGCGCAAACGGGGACTTCTCCGTAAAATCTCATGTGTTGTGGAAACTAGCATTGTGAGTTGAAAAATACATATACGCAGCTTCCATCACTACCCCAAAAAGAGCCTACCAAGAAACCTTGCCATTTGTTTGTCCGAAAAGAAATAGCCCAAAATCACAAAGAAAGAAAACCACAAAGCAAGCATAAAAACCGCATGATGGATGATGGGGGGTCTGTGAACAATGGGTACACCCTTCCACGCGTTCCCGGCAGAGATTAGTTTGCAGCTGCTTTCGAAAGGGCCATTGGACGTCGTTCGAAGCCCTCTAGTAAAGTGCAAACAACATATGCAGCAGGCTTGGTGTTTGATGGAGATTCGCTGGACGTTGACATTTGCAGGGAGGGATGGCGGCTAATTTTTCTTTTGTCTTCTATAGTAATCAACTGGTACGTAAGAACAAATTCGTGACGAATATAATCAGCCTAGTCTCTTAGGTTTCACATCAGCCTTCATGCTGATGCTGTGATCGTCCCCATGAGCCATAAACACATCGTGAATCACCTCGGATCTAATCCTCACTCCTCAAAGTTCGAATTTACAAAGCTATAATAATGTGAATGCGCAGATGCTTTTGTTCACCTGCGAGCTACTGACCGTTTTCTATCACTGTGGGGCAGATTTCTTAACGCTGTGCATTTGCCTGTCGAATGTTGATCGAGTAAGTTAGGCAGACGATTTTGTGAATAATACCTCTTAAGAAAATCGAAAAACTATATCGCTATTACGACGCAGCTGCAAAAAGCACCCAGATATTTTAAAATTCTCAACTCTTCTTATTGGCCAGTGCTTCAAACACTGGAGTTGGTTGAAGTCCATAACTTATATCTACGTCAATAATGTTCTTGCCAGCGGTGGTAGTGATATGACATAGAACGACCTAGCGGCACCGCGGTTTATGGAACGAAGCTATGAGCATGACTGCGGTTAATCAAAAAAATCCACAGCATATCCACGGAATGAATGATGATGAGTGGGCGAAGCTGCGGATGTTCATCGTAGATCGTGCAGAGTTCCGGATTAATTTAGTTAACGCGCACGCTACGAATCCTTATAGTTCAACTACGCACAAGTGAAATCTCCCACCCGCACTTTATTGCAAGTCAAGATCCAGTATTATATATATTAACGTTCGGCCCACCGGCCGAAACGTTAATAAAACAAGAATTTTGAACGTGTCTCTCTCTTTTCAACCCTACATTGGACCGGACCCATCGAACTTCAATCTGAAAATACTATATATATATATATATATATATATATATATATATATATATATATATATATATATATATATATATATATATGTGTGTGTGTGTGTGTGTGTGTGTGTGTGTGTGTATGGGTGGCCGGTCAACGGTTCTCCAGTGCGAGCAGTCGGTATTTTTCAATCAAGAAACTCGCTAGAAGACGCTGCCTGCGTCAACGTTGTCTCTCGCGGGTGAGGGCGCGTTCTCCTTCTTTGCGAGCTGGTAGAGCGTTCATCGAAGAAAGAGCGTTATCATAGTCAACGCGCGCCTTTCGCTCTCTCTCTCTCTCTCTGTCTCTCTCCCTCTCTCACAAGACAGCAGATGGAAGAGTGAGAGAGCTCGCGCGCCGGGAGGCACGCGCGGAGGGCGAGCGCGAGCCTCCCGGCGGCGCGAGGTGGCTACGAGGGACAACATCAAAGGATGGAACGAACCACGGCGTAAGGAGCTTCGCCCCTAAATGTGTGCGAGAGAAAGAGAAAGAGAGACAGCGGGATACAGAGGGACAAGAAGAGGGCACAACTCTCCGATTGCGCAGAAGGGGCCAGCGCTTGCGCTCAACCCACTACCGTCATCTTTGCCCTCAGCACCCTAATATATAATAGTGATTGTGATAACGGTAGTGTCACACAATAATGATATCATGATTGATACTGAAAGATAGAAATCGAATAAGACGACGAAGCTGTTGGCAAAGTTACGCCACCTGCTTAGCTGTTTCCCGTCCTCGCGACGTTAGGTCAGTGAAGCTGCTGCATTTTTTTTTTAGAAAAAGAAGGGCAATCTCTGCGTCATAGGTGTGCAGACGTATCTGCTTCGCCATTTCAACTATTCACGCGTTTTTCTCCCCGCACTCAGCGGACTAGCGACACGCGTGTTTGGGTTCAATCAATCTTGCAATAGCCGATGCATATTAATCTGCAGTAATCCCAAAGGAAATTAGTTACAGCCCTTGAAATTACGATTATTCAATTTCTTTTACTCATGTGACTCGACATCCATGTGTCGTTACACCCCCAACCTAATCACCGGTCATAGCGGCGTGTGCAAATGAACGGAGCAGCATTGATCAACTGAAAGTTATTGAGACTCTAGGACGGACATTTTCCTCAAATCATTTTATTTGTTACTGCACAGCCGGAACAATCGCCACGGCAGACACGTGTCTGAAGCGACGTTTTACTTCTTGCCCATCGAAATGCCTCCAGCTCCTCCGACGCCACTGCCAAGCGAAGCGGCAGCCTCGTTGGGGGCCAAGATGATCAACACTGAAAACACAGAAGGTATGTCAGGGACAATAAATATAGGATTAATGAACCAACAAACAAAGAAGCCTTGGAAATCCACAGTGGACATTATAGAAGTTTCGTAATTGTAGTATTTCAATTGTGAAGTAACAGAAGTACTCAATATAGTGGACGGGAGAACGACTCCCTTCGTGGCTAAACGTTGGAGCATTGGGCGCATCATATGATGGGTGTGAGTTCGGCCCCACCGAAGGCAAGTGTGTTTTTCGTCCACTTTAATCCGTTTCTACTTATTCCACAATTAGAATATTACAATGAAGAAACTTCAATAACATCTCCTGTGCTTTCCCATAGGCTTCATTGTTTGTTAATTTATTAAGTGGTTTCTAAGAAATAAAGGAGACCTACACTAATTCCCTTCCAATAAATAAAGGTGTTTCAGTGGTACTTCACGTACATTTGCGTGAAACAAAAACAACTTCCGTAATTGTGTAATAAACAATACGACTATGCCGCTTTTGCGTGACGTGAGGAATCATCAGTGTATTAAAAAAGGTGGCGATGATTTCAATGCAACAGGGCTGGAAACGTCACACTAACAGTGTTAAACGTCTGAAAGAAAATAAGAATATGCACCAAGACACATTAATTACTTCGCCATAATGGCAGTGTGAATGGAGCTTGACCGACGTAACTTTCATGCATTTTGCGCTGTGTGTTTCTTTAAGGCGTCGCTTTCGCTTCAGCGTATTTTCCCCTGAATGAAAAGCATTTATGTAATCCCAAAGTGCGCTTTGAGGACATGTCATATACAACAAGCAACATGGAGTGGTCCACGGAAATGTTACTAGTGTTATCTGGAGGATAACGGGTACGATTATTTAGCGACACACTTATCTCTGGATATGTGCGTTTGGCGACGTTTTTCTTAACACCTGGGAATTAACAGGTGTAGTTCTTCAGCATATTGCCTTCAATAATCCACGCATATAAGTTCGAACTTCGAACTTGGTAGGAACATGTCAGACTTCGGCTGACCATTCATTTGCACTCGTAGATAGAACCAGAGCGCCTCTACTCTAAAGCACAGAACAAATTTATCCTATAGCATATTCATGCCGTACAGTGCTTCATTCTAATACATATATAGGAGCTCCTACCAAAGCCAGCGGCGACGACAGCAAGAAGGTTCACTCCCACTGGCCGGTTCATCTTGAAGTAGTCTGCATACAAACACGATACAAGTGAACAAACTTTTTACAATACGTGGTTTGATGATGCCATGCAATCGTTTTTTAAATAGCATCACAACTGCAGAAAACAGCGCTATTTATGTATTACGAAAGTCTTCAACATTTACTAAGCGTCAAAATTACTTTTAAGCGCATCTAAATTCAGGTATGATCAAACAGACCCATGCCGTCTTATTTTCATTGCAAATGATGAGATCAATTACAATAAAGCAGTGAAAGGCATGTACGCGCAGAAAAACAAGCCCATATCATAAAACATTGCCTCACCAGTAAGAGCTTCTAGTCCCTTTTCTCAGAGAGAGCTTAATGCACTTTCTGCAGCTCATTGCTTTGCCTCTTATATACCCTAGCGATGAGTTTTTCATATGAACACATGGATATCGAGGGAATGTTTAAACGATCTAAAAATTTACGCCGCGCTGCGACGAAACAGCAGGAAGAATTTTACTGCCGCTCAGATAATCCCCTCCGACCGAAGGTTTTTAATTGTTCCATAATATAATTGACGACCCTTGCGCAGTTCATTGGTCTTCTCGTCAACATCCGATACGAAAAAAATAAATAAAAAATATTCATCGTTTGAAGTCGGTGCCCTTAGAGTATGGACAATGACAATTCTCTTAGAGTACGGACAACTCCAATCTCAGCAGTGGTCAGCATTTTCGTAAACAGCGTTTTGGTAAACGTTCTAGCAGTTGCGTGAAAAAGGAATGACATTACTCTCACCATTCGCAGCAGGCTCTCCAAAAACGGTGGCAGGACGCTTGCGGGCGGGGCCACTCTAGATTCGTGAGTCCAGTCTAGTGGCGATGGCCATGGCGCATCCATGGCGACCTCCAATCGCCATGGATGGGCGGCTACCGTAGATAAATTATGCTGGACGCTCATGTAGCCACAACACATGTGCACTGCCTGGAGCATGTGCCAAAAAACAAGCCCGTGTCGACATTAGGCCGCCATCTTAAGCCAGGGCCCGATCCGAAGCCCGCCCGCTATGAGAACCATTCACTCGGCCGGCACATCCCAGAGGCCTGGCCGGGCGCGGATACTCTTGCATTTCTAGTGTTCTACGGCCGACCCCAGGGGTACTTTACGTTGGTGTAAAGGAACGCAGTACGTCTGTTCCTGGAAGAAACGGAAGAGAACTACGAGTAAGCAAGAAAACCACATAACCAGACACAGCCACGAGCACAGATACTCCGCTCGTGTCTGGGTCTGGTTATGTCGTTGCTTTTTTTCCGCAGTTCCTTTCCATTTATGAAGATGCACCAACTAGCCAATAACAAGTTCTTCTAAACCACATTTATTCTTGGAACCCTGACTGCTTCGACAATGATGCACCTATCGTGCAATTGAGCATGGCGGATTGGTATTCCATCAAGATTGTCATCTCGTCCGTACTCAGTCTTGTCGTGGCCAGGAAAATAGCACTCCTCATGCCCTCTCTTGCGGACCTTAACGGTGGCCGACGCCAGTTCATTGCCTATTGGATCGACCACACTCAAGCCGTATGCGTTCTTGTCCGGGCATTTGGCCGCGTTGGCGCAGAAATCATCGGGATCGTGCTCATGTTTTCTTCGGATGACGTCAACTCGAGCAAGCCGCGTCTCTGATAATGACCGGATTGCATGTTGCGCGGCATCTTTGGGCGATACTCGCGGTTTGTACGGTGGTATCTTCACTTTGACATCCGCGTGGGAAATATAGCTTCATGGCATCTTCAGCTGAGCAGCACAGGCACAGTGGTGGTGGGGTTTTAATTATGACAAACCTGGCCCGAGGTGCGATTCTGCCTCGTGCCAGACGAACGTGATCAAGTTAAGCAGGGCGCGAGATGCGGGATTCATTTTCACCGAGGAAGTATAGAGGCGACAACAACAACAACAATACCGAGGAAGTAAAATATTGATCCTGTCTCGAGGGAGACAGGTTCGTTCCGTTTTTACGTCACGCGTAAACATCAGGGCGGTATCGATGTCTCTCGTGTACCTTACCTCCTGCTCTCACATGATGGGACGCATCGTCCCACAACGCGAGGCCGTGATGCTACCCGGCGCCGTGCACTCTCATGGCTTTCTGGTGGTGGTTACGTTGACCACGGCCACGGGAGGTGCATGAAAGTCCCCTCGAATTCGTATTCTCCACTGCAGTGCCTTGCGTCTCGTGCTCTTGGGCCGTCATTTCTAGCAGGGAAGCTGTTAGAAATTACGGCTAAAGAACAAGGAGAACAGTAACACGACCAGGCTCAAGGACACGAGAAATCGGTAAGCGCCCAATCGTTCGCACGGAATGATCATTACCATGAAATTGGAGAGCCTGCACTTCTATGAAATTCCCAATATACGTCAAATGCACGCGCACTTGTTCCTCTTGCGCTCATTCCTTCAGCCCACAAAAAAATAAAGGCTCACTTCTCTCATCACACGTTTCCCTTCTCATGGGCTGATGCCTTCAGCTCACCAGCACCTTGTCAGGTATGATGCGTTCATCCAGAAATTTGATTGCCCCTCATACGCAAGGCCAGTCTGGGTGCTGCAGCGGTGCGCCGGCATGTATTAAATGCTGCTCTAGCTCCCTGTAGAGAATCGCGCTATCATCCCTGTCCCTATGCGTTAGAATGTGCAGCTATAGAAATGTTTTTTTTTGTTATGATGGGGTCCCTGAACGGGAAACGTATCAACCATGGTTTTGCCCTGCTCAATGTGCCTGAGAGGCGGTTGCAAAGTCCTCGACAGTTCTTCTTGTCGAGGACTTCTGCGTACTCCTAGGATTCGCGCCTCTTAAGTTTGCGGATGAGGTTTTGTCGTTTCCATCGCGTGTCAACCCTGTCAGTGTCGGAGATATACAGTAAGTGTGGGTCTGCGTGTGGTGTCACGGTTGTGGCATTAAGCGTCCGCGTGGTGGCCTAAAGGTGGTCTATTAGAGAGTAAAGACCCCTTTGGGTGTCTACCGTAAGCCACAGTTGATTGGCCCTCATGTTGGCCGACGGTGTTCCCCAAATTTCGCACAATCCGAATTCCGCTTATATCGTTCGGATCTGCACGGGCCCCACAATGGCAATATGGTAGACACAACATCGTGGTCGCTACCGAGGTGCTCCTCTAATGGCCCGTGTGCCCTGTGGCTGGGACAGTATTGCACACGAAAGCAAGGTCACGACAGGCGTCGCGAAATACGCTGTTGTTTATTCGAGTGGGCTGCCCTGCCCTCTTAAACGAGGGTAGTGCTACTTACTAACTTTGAGGTAGCACACCATGGACAGATGCAATGCAAGTTTGCTGCGCAGGTTGCGATGGGTTGTGGCTTTCACCAAGCGCTATTTTCACCTTATTGGACGTGTGGACAATCCGAATTGCGAGGAATGCGGCCCTCCTGATACCATATAACATCTATGCATAAACGCGCGATTTCATTCCCAGAGACAATCGATAAAAGGCATTTTTTCAAAGTTTCTTTCTCAACCACTGTCTGAGAAGGATCTGTTGGCACCTTCGCCCAATCCTCGCAGACAGCCTGATAGTTTGAAGGCTCTCTGCAAATTTTTGCATTACAGCGGACTGGACCAACGGCTTTCAAAATTACTGAGCCGCGGAAGTGCTTCGGCAATCATCATCATCATCATCATCATCATCATCATCATCATCGTCGTCATCCATATCTGTCATTTTTTTTCTTTCTAAACTACTTCCCTTCCCCCAATGCCGAGTAGCACGTCTGAACAATCATTCCGACCGACGTTTCGGCTTTTCTTTCACAATAAATTTCTCTCTCTCTTGGGGTAGCAAATGCTTGTCACAACATTTACAACCTATGTAGCAAGTTCCTCTAGAAAAGGACAATATAGTAATGTTGTTACCGTATCATTAACTGTCTTTACTTAATAGTAGTATGTTGCGGCTATTAACCGAATTAGTAATCTTACTACTGTGGCAGTCTTCTGCGGGCTTATGGTGATTTCGTTTCTATGCGCTGTTAACATAGTCATATCAAGTTGGTTCTGTTACAAAAGAATTAGATCAAATGAAAATGAAGCGGCGTGACATTGTCCGGTGTCACCAAATAATTACTTCATGTTGCACTAAATATTTCTTTTTACTTCATATTTGTAGCCCCATGAATATTGTGCACGTATACATCTTTAGGTGACAGTGTATATAGAAACGTGTTCGAACCAGAAACGACAGCACACACTACAGAACAGAGAGGATCAAAGCTTCTACGCCACATATACTTTTGCGGTAACATTAGCGCTACTTATAGCCATATTTAAGGATTCACACATTGTAGCTGTGGGCATACACGGATTAAGATATGTAATCAATGTTTTGGACTCAGATTCTTATAATTTACCGTTTCCGTATACGGTCCCAAGGCGTCGCACGAGACTCTTATCTAGGAAAAAAAATCGAATCGATTATAGTTTATCTAAATTCTGCGCAAGCCTATCACAATTACAGCCCAATACGCCACTGTCAGTGGAAGTAGTACCGTTTACTTGTCGGTCACGTACGTATCTAGTAGCATTTGCTAACCCAAGCACAATTAGTAGTAACGCCAGTATGTACGACCCCTCGCATGCTTCTGAGGTATCAAACCTACAAAAAATGTACTAAGGCTGCCCAAAGCGTAGTAACCGCTCCCGTTATTACCTTTTTACAGCACCCTTCTAAATGCGAAGCATTTCTTGGCTCTCCTGGTCTCCTGTGCTCTCCTGATCGGCTAGCATTCCTTATTTAGCTTTGCTACTATACAGAAATACTATGCGGCAAAGCATCCTGAAAATGCTAAGGGCCCACTAGCTCTAGCCGTACATAGTACTTTCTGCTCCACGCGAACGTGTAATCAGCGATTGGTGCACAACTTCAAAAATGGAAATAAATAAGAGCAAAACTGTAGCGTTACGCGTATCAAATAAGATTAATAACGTCCTAGTTTACAATTATGCCATAGGCACTAGTCCTCTCTCTACAGTTGACGCGATAAAGTACTTGGGCGTAACAATATCGAGTAACCTAAAATGGAGTAGCCATACTGAAAACATCTGCTCAGCAGCAGAAAAGAAACTGTGGTATTTACGTCGAAAATTAAAGCTTGCTACGACTCCGGTTAAGCTAACAGCATATCTCACGTATGTGCGGCCAACTTTAGAATACGCAAGTATTATCTGGGACCCCTGTGAGGTTGGACTAGTAAAAATGGTGGAAAGAGTACAGAGGAGAGCCGCTAGATTCATCCTCTCAAATTACAAATCTACAGAATCAGTAACAGAAATGCTGCGCCTTGTGGGACTTCCCACCCTAGCTAAGCGTCGACAACTGGCCAGGCTAAAATTCTTTTTTTTTACTTACAAAAAATAAATTCAGCTTAGACACGACACAATACGTACCGCCTTGCAGAACCAGAAGCCTTAGAGGAGTTAATGAATACACATACGATGTGCCCCAACAACGTATTAAGCAATATTCAAATTCATTCTTTCCAAAAACAACAAGAGAATGGAATTCACTGCCTCCAACACTGCTGCGATCTACCACTGCGGAAGGCTTTGAGGAAGGACTCAAAAGGTATTTTGTAGAGTCTGAATTATAAGGCTGTGTAGTACTTAAAAACTTTAATAAATGTTTTCATTTTTCTTTACTCCTATGGCTAGGTTGATTAGTTAAATAACCGCGTAACTGTTTAATTGCGCTGCGCTATTAATTATTTAGAAATTTTCTGTTATAAACCACATAGCAGCGTTTTTTAAATCACTTACTGCATTGTTAAGCACTATTGTACGCGTTGTGGTTGTTCGATACACATGTTGTATTGTATGCTTGTAACTCGAATTGTTTTAAGTTCAACTTTAGTAGCTGTGAAACATACATTAATATATTGCTGTGTAACAAGGACTGTTGTATTCCTGTGTATTACTGTAACCCACCCCTGTAACGGCGTGAGGGCCAACAGTATTCTGAAATAAATAAATAAATAAATTACACATCCACAGTATAATTACTAGTATCAGTATGATGGCGGACGTATTAGCACATTAACGGAAATAAAACGTGTATAGGACGTTATCGGCGCTTTCATGAACGCTTTCATGACGCTTTCATTCGGTTATCCACTTTGTTTTTCACGTGCGCGACAAAAGAGTTCTCAATAAGATATACACCGAATTATAGCACATATTGAACAAAGTAGTGCTTTTCTTGCGGGTTAAATATATGTCGCTTCGCCTGTAGTGCTTACATGCTGCCTGCATCGAAATTATGCTCTTAAGGATACCATAGCTTCTTAATGCGCCGCCTTTAGAGATTGTTAAAGAAAAGCGAAACACTTCTCGCAGATAGGCATGGCTGTATTATTGACGGCAACCCCTCATTATTGTGATAGAAATCAATTCAGAATTGCATGTGTACATTACACTTCAAGTTCGTTAGTTTTTTAGGCTCTCGTGTATGCGTATTTCATTTTCACCTTCCGACAGAGTACACAGATGTTAATGGGTACGTAATGGCCATTCCACAACGACTAATTGTGGGCTGGAAAGCTGTGCGTTAGATTGGTAACATCTGGAGGGTATCCAGGCTTGTGACGTGGAAGTGTATTCGTCATTTTCAATCTTTGCTAATTTCTTGTGTCTCTCCTGTCACACACACAAAAAAAGAAACTCGGTATGGCGACGTGTCTTAAGTTCGCTTTGACACTGCGTTAACTACATATTGAAGTGACCAAACTGAACCACGTGTAACTGGTATGAGACCGCAGGAAAGTTGTTTATTCTAGAGGGGTAAAGGGGAAACCAGGCGCAGGTATCTGGCAACTGCAGCTCGGAAACACCTACCATAGACAAAGTGTTTCCGTTCTGAATGGATGCTGCAAATATTGCTGCATTTAGCATCATGCGCTGTAGACCGAGTAATGGGCACAATTCCCTCTACAGAGCTGCTCGTATTTTGCACACCTAGTGTACGTGAGGGTTTGTATTGTCCAGCAAAATAGAGAAGCTTGTCTTGTCGAAGTTTTATTGCGAGTGATCTTGATAGGTCTAAGTATTTTTCCTAATTAGTCATTTTTAGCGTCGCTAAAGCGTGTCGACAAAGAATTTCGTGTTGGACTTCACATTTCGGACTAGCCAGAGTCGTAAAGATGTTTGTCGAAGAGCCGGAATATCGGCGAAAATATTGTGCCGTGATTATCCGCCTTCTGTTTCAGGTCTTAATAGACATCGCTGAACAGTCATGCTCAAAGCTTCGTGCCATAAACCGCGGTGCCGCTAGGTTATTCTATTTCATATTATGACCGCCGCTAGCAAGAACATTATTGCCGTAGATTTAAGTTATTGAGTTCAACCATCGGCTATAAAATATTTTTTTAGAGCTTGTTGACAGGAGGCCATAAAACTTGCGCGCGGTTCTTGGGCCTATAGAACCAATTAAAACGGTACGTTAATCAATAAAATAGGAACATTATTTTATGTGGGTGTTTTTTAAGTGCTGCTATCACATCGCCGCTGAGATGGAATTTTAGAAAAGGCATTGAAATTCCTCGTCCATTGCCGCAGCCGCTCCGCGTATTTTGTTTTTTAATTCAGCAATTACATTTTCTCTTGAACGCATGCAGATGCTACAGTACTTCGTTGAATATGTTAAGTGGTCACGTAATTCTTTATTTGTTATTTTGGGCTAATTCTTTCTGGACACACAAATGCCACAAGGTTTCTTGGTAAGCTCTTGTCGGTCTAGACATGTAAGCTGCGAATATAAATTTTGGAACTCATAACACTAGGTTCCGCAACAAATGGGATTTTGCGGAAAAGCCCCCGTTTGCGCGGAATTATTCGCGAATACCGAGCGCTGTGCTGTGTGTCTGATTGCAAAGAAAGATGCGGCCTTTGCCTTCTTGTGCTAACATGGCGTTTTGTGTATAAGTCACGAAATTTCCAGACCACCGAGCGGTGATCGGAAAATTTCGCTGTAAAAGGTGAAATTTCAGATGCAAATACACCACCGATGGAAGTACCCTCGCTTACCACCAGTCGCGCTCCAGCACTGGTGATGGTTGCAGAACGCTTTATCACGCTTCGCCGTCATGTGGGTGGGTGATCGAGCCTCGCGGGCGTATCGTGGTTCGTGTAATCGAGGGCGATTAGACGATGCACGATACGTATACAAGGGCACAGTGAAAGAGGCATTTTGTCGAGATCGAACGCGCCCTTATTGCATGTCTAAAGTTTGCTGTAATGGAAATAATAACTGCTGGGTCGCTACTGTGATCGTCTGAAGACACATTTGTTATTAAACGCCCTCGGAAGGGCGTCACCGACGAACTACCATGGCCGTCGTCGTGGTAGACGTCGAGCGGGTTGTTCCACCGGAAGACGCGCACGCAGACGGACCATCGATATACACCATTGTAAGGTTCGCGCGGGTGGCGAGAGGTGGCGTCACGAGTTCGAACTCGTCCTTCGTGCTTGCCCTCCGAGGCACGTCCTCGTACACGCTGCTAAGGCGTAGCAGGGCCGCCATCCTGATGAAATAGGCGCACTGCTCCAGGCGGTCCCACGGCGAGTCGCTGCGGAGAAACAGACCACGAAAGAACACGACGATTAGCGTGAAGCCGACGACGTGATCTCCGGGGATCTAGTATTGATGACACCTATTTCGAGTGCCTGTTCCTCAACGGCAGTGTAGGCATGAGTTGTTATTCCGGCGTGTAAAAATAGCACTATAGAAGCAACGGCTTGGAGAACGATAATGGCTGACGTAATCGTAAATCACGTATCACTAAGAAAAAGTCACACTTAGAACCGGCTGCTGCGGTGATTTGATTGATTTCCGGTGTTTCACGTTCCAATATACGATTGTGAGAGAGGCCGTAGTGGAGGGCTTCGCAAATTTCGACCACCTGGGTTCTTTAACGTGCACTGACATCGCACAGTACACGGGGATCAACATTTCGCCTCCATCGAAACCCAGTCGCTGCGGCCGAGGTTCGATGCCGCAAACTTTTGATCAGCAACTGAGTACCATAACTCATGTTCGTAGCCAGGGGAAGGGAAGGAGGGGAGTGGGGGAGGGGTAGCTAGGGACCACGAAAATTTGGTTGGGGGCTAGTGTTAACAACATGGTGTAGTGCTAATAACATAAAATTTAAGCCTATTAAATAACACTGTATTCAAAAAGCAATCTACATACTCGAATTGTAAGCCGAAAATAAGTCATGAATATAGATGTTTATCTTGAATAGTGAAGGCCTTGAGCAAGTGCGTCCCAGGAAAATTCCTGGCTACGGCCCTGCCACTACACCACCGTGCAGCGGGGCAGCCCGCCCAGGTGGCCTACTGGGTATGGGGCTCGAAAGGCCGGAGTTCGCGGTGTGTCATCCACGGCCCCAAGCACTTACGCATATTTCGTGCCCTCGTTCACTGCGGCGTCACGGTTTCCAAGTGCAGATTCGCGACCAAAGACGTCGCCCGGAATCCCAGCGAGGTGCTCCATTCTAGCCAGAAGGGTGGTAGCATCAAACGCGGCACTGTCGCGTGCCCACAGCAGCAGGTGCGAGGCGTTGGCGAATGCGGGCGCCCACTCCAACATGGCGGCACGAGTCGTAGACAGAGCGAAGCCGTCGACTAGCATGTCTTCGTGCTTATCAGACTCGTGCTGCACGGGCCGTGTAAACAGGGTGAGGTAAAAAAGAAAAAAAAAACATTAGCCGTTGAATAGCACCGAAGTGTTTACACTGCAGAAAACCGTGGTTTTATATTGTGTTACACAAGCGTTGAAGTGCTTCTAATAAGTGTTATAGCATCGACCAGTTCTGCCAGTTTGCCTAGACTGCTCAGAGAGCCGTTGAAACAAAATGACAGGTCAGCAAAAGTTGACCGTTAAATAGCGCCTAAATGTCTTTATATATTATGTAAAACATTTGTATTTATATTGCGTTAGAAGCGTTCAAGTGATCCTTATAACGAAGACCGTTCACCTGTCCGGCCAGTTTGCCTACACTGCTTAGGCATCGTAAATGAAACAAAGATAGGTCAGTAAAAGCTGGCCATTAAGTAGTACTAAAATGCTCAGACTGTATGAAGTTGTAGCTTTGTACGGCGTGTTAGAAGCATTGCAATGCTTATAAAAATTATCAATCATTTACCAGTGCTACCAGCTTGCCTACACTGTTTAGATAGCCGCTGAAACAAAGACAGGCCAGTAAAAGTTCGCCATTAAATAGCGCCAAAATGTCCTCTTGACTGCTTAACATCAATGTTTTGTATTGTGTCAGACCTATACATGCTCCGTCAGACCTATACATGACTTTGCACAACTACCGCCAGCTAGCCATGGGCTGTAATGTCGCTTCGTTGTACCTGGGCTTAGCTCCGCCCACGGCCACACTGCTCACAGTGCGGGTTCGTCGCCCCCCTTGCGCACATACTCTGGGACTTCCACAAGGACCCACCAACGCCCGATCTCCTGACCACTCCCTCACCTCGGGTATCGGACACCATTCTCCAAGACTTAAGCCCGTAAAACCAACTACAAGCCATTAAACGCACAGAGGAGGTATAGCGTCGAGGCACCCACTGACCGCTATACCTCCGTGAAACTTTTCTTTCTGCTAAAATAAATTGATTCTCTCTCTCTCTCTCTTCGCTGTCCAACCACCTTCATAGCGTGAATTGGAGGTACGATTTTTGTGTGTGTGTGCGGGTGCGTGCGTGCGTGCGTGTGTGTGTGTGCGCGCGCACTGTTTCACACAATGGCAGAAGCTTCATGCGTTCGCAATTCGCCTCTGGCGCACCAGCCCCCACGCCTCGATGTTGTGCCTGCGTCTGGCGCTACAGCCGTCTGCACAATGATTCGCCGGTTAAGAGTTCACATGATAGGTAGTGCCTTATCAAAACGCTGTACGGCGTTCGGAGAAGTTGAAAACCAAAAATTAGACGCTATGGAAAAATAACGGTTGATCCCTGTTTTGTAGGGCGCGAAAGTTGTAGGTACCGTCTTAGAAGTGCTTGCAGCTTCATTGCACATCAAGAAACGAATGGAGTGCAGACTTTCAGTGCGTAACATGGAAACTGCAATGGACGTTTTACGCATTCCTAACGCCCCACCGAGTCACTAGGCCAATCCACTTTACACTAAGCACTTACTAAAGTGTGTCGTGCAGGGTACTCACATGCTTAACGTGCATTCACCGCGCGGCGCTTGCCGAAGGGTATTAGCAAATGATGAAAGTGCCCTTTCCGTTTTATGCATTATGAAGCCTCAGTCAAAAGGCGTAGGCTGCGGCTGGGATGGTCGTGAAAGGCCTTGCTAAAAATGAAACCAAAGAATAATGAAGCTCGAAATTTTAAAGAAATAAACCAAAGCGGCTGTCGAATTTCTTATGGGTTTGTAGACTCACATATGAATAAGTCACCCGATACAAATCCACTTCTCATGTAGCAAGTTTCCTTTTGGTCGATTCCCGCTTGAAGAGGAGTACGAAGAAACGCACCACGTTGATGATTTCCGTGACGCAAGTGAAGCCCATAAACGAAATGGTCGTGTTAAAAAGCAGTGTGTGCTTACAAGACAAGCTGCGGTCAATTTTTACTTAGGGCAGATGGCTTCATTTGAAATTAATAGTTTTAGAAAGACACTCTGGCTTCCTTTAGGATATTTATAGTAATAACATTAGCAAGAATATCCTATCGAGGGCCTAAAAGTGTCGCGTTAAATCGGTCACCTTGTCTGTTCACCTATACCTTCAACAACTTCCTGAGGCGCTCGCTATCGTTTGCTCCAGGTCTTGGCTCCCGCACAAAGAATATGAGCCGGAATGCCCCGGCTGGGTAGAGGGACGGCTTGGCCCAGCTGTTGCGGATGAACTTCCGCCGGCCCTTGTTCTGCGGCCGCGACGAGACGAGTGCGACGAAGGGTCCAGCGAATGGTCGCAGAGGCCATCCACGCTGCTCTCGCGGATACGAGCACGGCCTGGGCAAAGCGTACGATGCGGCTTGCACGTCCTTGGCGTCGGTGGAACCTGGACGTCCACGACGCACTAGCGCGACGTCTCTAGAGGCGCCGTGGCACGAGGCAACGCAGAGGACCAGCTCGCCAGTCACTACAGCAGTGAAGAGACGATGTTCTTTGTCGCTTGGTCGCGAGCACTGTTGCCATTGCTCTTAAGACAGTGTCCATACCCGCAATCATTTTTGCACGTAAAATTTGCGATTTCATATAGGTGAAAAAAGTTTTCTAATGGCTTCTGGTTACTTAACGCAGCAAGAACAAGAACGCCATTTTTAGTGTTTCTGGAAAACCTACAAAAATGCTATATGCGTAGTCGTAGCGACTTCGGTTTCGCACATATTGTGTGCCCTGCTTATAAAAGTTTATCAAAGCGCATTATGTTCTTGGTTATGTGCACGCGTTAAGTGCTCTTCTGTGGGTAAAGCCGAGCGTTTCCTATGTAATAAACGTAATCGGAAGTAAGCCCTTTCACAGGATGAATGCAATGCGCCATCATCTCGACACAGCCTTCATAGAGTGGATATTTGGAAATAATGGATATTTGGCATATATTCCGCATGACTTACAAATAAAAATTGTCTGTCCACGCTCACTGTCTGTGACGTCATAACAGTGGGTTTAGCAATTTCAAGTTTAATCCCGTAACAAAATATGCACGAACAAATGGCACTGCAAAAGCCGCCTACCAGGCTCTGAGGATATGAACTGGAGCGATCCTCAGCTTGTGTAGACACACATATAAACGAATTTGTAGACGGCATAACTACTAAAAATACCGAAAGCTGCCGGCAGAGAACAGAGCGTGGCGCGTCAGACTGCAATGACGCTCAACGAAAGCTGTCCGATAATCCCTAGTGGTATTTTCTACTCGGTACCTTGGGACAGGTTACTTTTAAATAGCTATATTATTGTATGTTTAGAAAGTATGTTTAGTTATATTAACTATAATTTTCTCGAGTACGTGCCCATACTAGCTGTTGCCTACAACAGCACCGTACAACTAGTATTTCGACATCTCTGGTCGAACAGTGCCGAAACGACGTCGCGTCCGACTAGGTTTGCCGTTTGTCGAAACGATCGTGTATTGCAGTACCGGATACTTCTATGTCAATTGACGCCACGTTGCGTAGCCAGAGTTTTTCGTTTGCCCCCAGTTTTAGAAAGCGGGCTTCTTTTTTCTTGTATCATACGACAACCTGAACAGTAGGGTAAAAAATTCTCATTCCCAAGCCTACTCGTGGTCCCTGTGGAGTTCAAGCCGATGACTAACCGTGGAAGTCAATAGCACTGGCAGCCTCACCTTTCGCCGTAGCGTCCTTCCCTTGCTCTGGACCTTTTGCAAAGTGCAAGTATAAGACGACGTACACGTACAGCGCCACCAGTGACAAGATGAAGAAGTGGAGGAAGGTCCGATGGATCCCTTCCTGCGGAGAATCGAATTGAATGAACCTGTCTCGGAGTTATATTGGCAACGCAGTGTTACAACTGTTTGGTCGTTATAAGACTTTAGCACCCGGTTGGCATCACAGATGACTGTGGCAACTGGTAATCAAAGCGCAGTATGGAATTGGTCCCCATCCTTTATTGCCGTTCAGTACAGACGCATCTCGACAAAAATCAAAATGTGACTGCCGTCACAGAATGGCACCGAATATAGCGGCTGGGACAATGCTATGCCCAGGACCTTTGGGATCAAACATACACATACTATCGCGTTCAAAGTTCGTTGTACCTTGGCGTTACCGACGAATCAGAACGATCACAAACAGTGATCATGGCAACACTTAGATGGGTACGGATAGATGTACTACTTACATTTGAGGTACACGCGAAACGCATGTCACGCTGCTGATTGCCACTGCTCGACGGTATGAGAAAAAGTGCTGGAAAAAAAATGTTGCAGTGGCTTAGCTCGGTTATGCCAGGATATACGTAGCGTTAGCAAAGGTTCAGCTGATTTTTTACTTCCAAGTTACGGTGTTGCACAAAGTTATTTGCTTTTGTTGTTGCTGCAGGGGTGGTCGGGCACGTCGCTCAGCCTCCTGGCGACACCGCTTTGCTAGACGTTCGTCCCTTTGCTCCAGTGTCTCCGCAGCACGTTTAGCCTTCTTCTGTTCATTCCTCCTACGCTCAACCGCTAATTGCCAGGCAAATAGTACTTCGGGATCCGATGAGTCAAGCTTCTCCGCTCTTCTGCGCTGTTGAGCAGCATTTGCGCTCTCCTTCTCCATGGCTATACCGCACTGGCAAACGCCAGTCAAAGCGCAGCGGCTCCAGCGCAGTGTCAGACGGCGACTGCACAGCGAGCACGCGCCGGCGCCAGTGCGTCTACCACGGCTACGACGTCACTCCTCTGGAATGCGCAGACCGGCGGCGGCGGAGTGCGCGAGAGGTGCCGGCTCCGGTGGCTCCGGTGCGCAAGCTGTGTGACATCACTGATCCTTGCGCATGCGCACCACGGCTCTTGATGTGCCGCGCGAAACGGGCTTGGCTAGGCCAGTGTAGCTAACGCTACAAAAGTCGTGAAACACGTAGCGAACGCCTGCCGCGTCGGTACGCTTCAAAGACGGCACAATCATAAAATTGTGTAGCTTCGAAGGCCGAGTAGTGGCAGAGACGTCGAGGTATTCGCTGGTAGAAGCAAGAAACGGCTTCTTTTCAAGAAAACAAACACAACAGGAAAGTCGAGCTGCCGGCGTTCGCGGCTCACGGGGCAACGGTGCCGATCGTCTCTCGTCGCAGCGAACGGCCTCATGCTGCGGTTTTCATTGGTTCTCCTTAAGAGCTACGTCATAAAGAGCGACTGCAGTTGGACGCGAATGTCTACGGGTGGACAGCGGTATACTCTATTTTTCATTCTTAAGTTGTAACTGACTGTAAGGTTAGGGTCAAGTAGGTTGAAAATTAAAAAAACTCTGGAATGGAGATTTGGTGCTAAAGGTGAAGCTGGCGGCCGCCATCTTACTCAGGGCATCGGTGAACAGCATCCAATTAGCACAAAATAAAAAGCGTTTTCCTCTCGCTTCTCAACCCCTTTAAAGCGGGCAGCTTTGCTAGATAGACGCTGCTTGATGTGCCTCTTTGTGCTACGGGTGCTGGGAAGAAACTTGACCACCGCCAAAATTTGTGTGCAAATCGTGGCATTCATACGCAGTCAATGGTACTTTATTGATCCTAAACAACGCGCTTTTACATTACAATTAGTCCAGGGTTTAGCAAATCAAGAATGCTGGAAATTATACTGGTTTCTGGACATTCTGGCAAGCTTTTAGGGCTGAACCACAGGCAAACGCCGGCTTCACACGTCGCGGTAAGGTTCAGCGGGCGTTGCCACTGCAGCATATTTTTTCGCACCTCCTTGGTTAGGGTACCTAGGCGGATGTGCACATCCAGGCACTATGCACCTTACTTGCCCACAGATGTGCATGTATCATGACCTTACTGGGACACTCCTCTGCTAACCTTAACGGACGCTTGAAGAAAAGCAAGCAACATCCACGTCAACATTCAGTGCGTGTCTTCTGGTTCGTACCAATGCCTCGTTCGTAAATGTTGGTTCGCATTCGCTTGAGGGAACTGCACTGGCTCGCATTGGCTTCAGTGGCTTCAGCGACTCGCAAAGTGGCTCAGCGTTCATTTCCTTTTTGCTACCCCGATCCGGCTTCCTTGTGCCCTGAATGTATTCCGCAGTTCGTTGTACAGTCGTCTCATGTTTCCATTTCAAGGTACCAAGGTATAGCTAGAAGATAGTGGCAATCCATAATTAAAGAAAAGCATAGAGAAGGGAAACACAAAATCATTGACACATGGAGACATACCCCCACAAGCAATGACTTCCAACTATATATTTATGGTTATATTTCTGATAAGCACTGACTTATTTTTGCGTCTCTCATCTCGCTGTTTTTTTTTGTTGCTCTCGTGGGGGTAATGTGTCTACAAATTTTTAGTCCAAGTTATTACTTAATTCATGGATCATTTGAACGTTCGTTGCTGGACTTTTTGCAGCAGCGAAATGGTTCGTGTACTCCCCGACAGCCTCACGCACCGTTTGCTTAGCGCAACCTCCTAAAATTAAAAAGACAATCTTAAAGTTTAACTGTTTCATTTAGACTGAAAAAGAACATTTAAAGAGTAATGAAAAATTTTGTTTCTGTTACTCCTTGGTTGCCTATTTCTGCCCCGTGGTTTCGTTAAGTTACCTTGTCTTGCTCCATGGTGACGGCGCGATCTCGCCGCCGCTTTCGGTGTGGTCTCTGGCCGAGGACAAAGGTGCGCTTCATGTAGTGTGATCGCCAGTCCCTGTGCCGGCTCCTCCCCACATCTGCCATGACCATCAGAGGCTTCCAGGTCTAGCTGCAAGGACAAGGTCAGCGTTGAGTCAAGCAAGTGAGCAGATTCACCGTCGTCACCGCAAATTCAAAACCTTTCGTGAGTCACCTCCGTATAGTTACCCTATAGGCTCCCTTTAAGGAACTGTGTTCCCTGTGGGAGCATATACAGCGCACAGACGCTAAATCCTGGCAACGAGGGGCTGGTAAATTCCATCTTCATCGAGCCCGCAAGAGAGCCTTTGGTGGTCGGGTTATTGATGTGCGTTCCGCTAATTGTTCTGTCCAGCATGGAGCTCATTTTTCGGTTTGGTCACGTCGGTGACCAGCATTTCCGGCAAAACAAATCTTACCTGTCCCACCTCTCTTCTGCATGGCTCTCCTCCCACCCAGGGGCCAACTACGTGGGTATGAAATCGAAAGTGCGACTGATTTCGCAAAAGTTCCTTTTTTTACGGCTAACGAAACTAATCATACTAGAGAGCCATTAATTGAAATTTGTGCAACAACATTCTGCAGGACGCGTACAAAAACGGCCGCGAAATGAGAACGCGAAAACGGCCCTTTACCTTCTCTTCAATCGCAGAATTTTCGCGCCTTGGGGCACTGTTCGCAGCCTCTTGATGAGAACCACATGCACGATTTGCGAGAAACGTGCTCGCTATTTGATCACCACCTCCATGGTTTCCCAGCTTTCTTTAAGCCCCGCCATGGTGGCCTAGTGGCTATGGCACTCGGCTGCTGATCGGAAGGTCACGGGATCGAGTCCCGGCCGCGGCGGCTGCATTTCCGTGAGGCGTAATGTGGAGGCCCGTGCTATACTGTGCGATGTCTGTGCATAATAAAGAACTCTAGGAGGCCGAAATTTCGGAAGCCCTCCACTACGGTGTCTCTCATAACCACAGCTGGTTCTGGGACGCAAAACCCCGGAAATCAATCAATCAACTTTTTTGAGAAATAAAAGAAAGAAACTTCAACTCATTTTCATCGCGTTCGAATACTGCAGACAGTCATCAACCATGGTATTACTGAAACAACTTCGATATCAACACATGGCGGGGAGCGCACAGAAGACGCCAATATATACTGCATGCTTCTTACTTGAAATATGCCGTCGCTGACTTTCCGTAGCTCCACTCTGGCCTTGTTCTTGTCGACCTAATGAATCGTGGCTGTTCTTCATCATCATCTTCTTCTTCTTGTGCTCTTTTCGATATCCTGTTTCATACATCAAGTTCAGCGCTAATGCTGTTGTTTTCGCTGTTCTCGCTTCCGCGACCAAGAACTACGTTGCTTGGGGTAAGCGAGAAGCAATAAATATCTCGTCGGCGGCCTTACATCATAATATTTTCTTATCAACATGACAAAAAAAAGCTTGTGTTGCTGGGGAGATAATCGAAATATGCGAGTTTGCATTTTATATCTGTCAAAGCGATACATGTCTTCATTTCTTTTCCTTTACGGGCTACTTGCGTAGCATTGATAGCGTTGCAACATGTATGAAACGAAGTAAAGTCTAGAGCATCCCCAATGAAAAGGATTGGCCCGGACATGATTTAGAAGATCACTTTTCTTTAGCTAGATTCACTAAGCATAATGGTGCCTCAGATTGATTTGATTGATTTCTAGGCTTACACGTCCGAAAACGACGATGCGATTATGGAAGACGCCGTGGTTCCGGAAATTTCGACCACCGGGGGTTATTTAACGTGCACTGACGTCACACAGTACACGAGTCTCAACATTTCTCCTGCATCTAAATGCAGAGCCGCAACCGGCATTCGATCCCGCGGCCTTAGGATCTGCAGCAGAGTCCCGTAGCCGCTAGACCACCGTGGCGGGCCAAAGATGCATCTGATAAAAATTAGCCATGGGAATATTTTACTTTTTTTGCTGAAAATT
This sequence comes from Hyalomma asiaticum, assembly GCA_013339685.2. Taxonomy (NCBI): domain Eukaryota; kingdom Metazoa; phylum Arthropoda; class Arachnida; order Ixodida; family Ixodidae; genus Hyalomma; species Hyalomma asiaticum. The sequence goes on from CM023486.1 coordinate 53,872,275, forward strand.
TCATAAGTGCAACGCAAACATCCCTGCGACTCTACCCCAAATAAGTGCATCCAAATGAAGGAATAGTCGTTTCGGTAAACTCCAAGCCTAAGTTATGAATAATTGTTCCGAGAATTATTTTTTGCTGAATTCTCAAGTAACGACGAGATAGAAAAAGAAAGCACTGAATTGTTTCCTCCACCATACAGAAGAGGCGTAGTGGGGAAACAACTAAACCTGACCTGTGCAAATAAAGATTTAAGTAGTGAAATCTGCAACGTGAGTTTGTGATGACGACGTCCATGCGTTTCTCCATCACCCTTGTTCTGCATAATTCGCTACGCTAGAGGTATAAAAGCCCTGTGCAATCTGGAGAAGCCGTCATAACTGGCTCTGGTAATCCCTTTGTCACTGTACGCATACGAAATCTAGCCGTCGGTAGGGCGCTCTTCGTTTCGTCGCAACCACTTCGTAGGCATCTTCTGACAGCGATGATCAAGATTCATTTCTTATTACATGTCGTCAACTCCAGCGTGTTTGATTTACTGAGCCCCAGGCCAGTTCACCGCCGACTCGCAGGCGCCCGTCTGACAGGCGAGACACCATTATCATGTGATCCAAGAGTCCTCACAGTGGTACAAACATTATAACGGTGGACGAGCCGAACGAAATCGCTCGGGTGGTTCCGGGCAGCCCGCGGGCCACTCGGTACGCCAAAGACGAGCATGCATCCGACCGGTCCCGGGGTGGTATCCTGGCAGGCAGGCAGGCACAGAACTTTATTTTTGTCCTGAGAAACTGCAGTTTTTTAGGGGGATCCTATAGCAGTTGCGGGCCGCTCCCACGCAGGGACCGTGGCCCTCCGCCCTCTCGCAGGCTCTCTGGACAGCCCGAAGTTGAACCGAAAGGTCGCCGCTTCTCACGGCTTCCTCCCAGTCCTCTTCTTTGCTGAACTCTGTGTCACGTAACGCAGGACATTGCCAGAGCATGTGAGCTAGTGAGCAGTAAGCCTCTCCGCAGTTCGGACAATGCGGTTCAACGTTGGGCGAGAAGTTACTAAACCTGCCTCGCGAAGGGAAAGACCCCGTTTGGAGCATCCTGAAGGCCGAAGACTGCGGACGAGTGAGTTTAGGGTGAGGAAGTGGAAAGACCCTCCGAGAGAGATGATAATGAGTCACGATCTCGTGAAAAGTGAGGAGCGGGTCCCTGTACCTGCCTTCATCCCCGCCCGCGAATTCGCCGGGATCGCCGCGGTGAGTGAAACCTCGCGCACGGTCATGGGCACTGTCAAATTCCGCCGCCTTGCAGCTCTGATTGGCCCAGACGGCAGCACTGGCTCTCCGATTGGCTAAAAAATGCCGTCATTACAGAATTTCGCAAGATGGCGGAATAGCCCCCCCCCCCCTCCCCGCACCACTATCCGGGGCTTCCCAGAGGTTCCCGTGAAAAACGAATGCACCACAGGTGTCTGTGGCCGCCCCAGAGTTGCGCGGAAATTTTACAGCGAATACGCTCCCTGTGCCAGATAGGTCACCTATGAGATAATTTTTTTCTGTCTCTTATGAATAGAACAAGTGTTTTTACGTGACAGCTGTGCCACTTCATTTCTTTCTTTCTTTGTCAGTGTCCTTCAAGGACACTGACAATGTGTCCTACTCTATATTATACACTGACGAAGTGTCCTGCTCTACTCAGTGTCCTACTCTACATTATAGTACCTGATACTGTAAATAACGCGCATCGCGCGAGGTGTTCTGCAGTCAGAACAACTTCCACGAGATTGATAGTAGATGTTTGTAGTGGCACGATGATGATTGTGGTTCTGTTAAGGAAAGGACTGTAATTTCTGTAGCCTATGTTGCGAGCCCGGCTACGCTTCTGTGAGGGTAGGAGAGAGACATTGAAAGAGATAGGAGAGAAAAGCCGCAGTGAAGGACTCCAGGCCGCCCTCCCGCCCCTCCCCTTTCCACTGGCTTACTTCGGCCACGCTGAACGAGCCTTGACATCCTTCATTACCTTAATGTCCTCTTTATTTCCCACCATCCCCTCCCCAAGACGCTGCACCGTGCTCCCAATTTGGGCTGCAGAAATAAGCGTCTTTTCCTTATCATAATCACTACCACCACTACCACGGAGATTTTGACCACCTGGGGTTCTTAAACGTGCACTGACGATACAAAAACGTCTAACATTTTCGCCTCCATCGAAAATGTGACCGCCCCTAATTAATTGGAGGTAGGGTACTAGCAGCTAGTAAAAGCGGATGAAGAGAGCAACCAAACATGTTCCTGCCGCTGTAAGGCGCCGCAGACCAGGTGAAACGACGAGCTAATTAGATCATAATGCACCCAAATAGTTAAATTGTAGACACGTCGAGTAGTTATTGTATTTAATTGCAATGAAATAAAGCGTCAGTAAATGTGCCAACCATTATATTCACGTTACAGGAAGATATAGCACAAGTACCTTCTTCTTTTCATTGAGACTTCGGACTGTACAGACAGTTCTAGCAAATATACACAGGTTTTAAAGTGCTGAATTGAACTTCACCCTTCGCGTGCGATTATAATGTGTGTTTAAAGCTATGAAAACGTCGCCGGACACCCTGGCGACAGCCTTGGGTACGACCGCATAGTCAGCCACCAAGCGACATCCTCAGCATTTTTTCGTGAGCCCTCATCGCCCCGTCGGCGAAAAACAGAGCGACGGACGGCGGCATGTAGAGGCGCACCATGTGCGTCACGTTGATACTGTCGGGCTGCAGCGGCTCCAGCGTCGTGTTGACCACAGAATACAGACAGAATATGGTATGGCCCACACAGAACACGCCATCCCGAACCACCTCGTAGCGTCGCGGATCTCCGAGGCGCACCTAGAAGGTCGCGCTGAACAGGCTCCTCCAGAGACCTCCATCTTCCAGACGCTCTCGCGACGGGTGTCCGACAACTTGAAGCTGTCCATGGTGACCTCGGTGCTCCACACTTGCTGCGGATCGCAGAGGCGGTCGCACAGGAGCGTCATGTCGACCGCGGCCAGCGAGATCACGTTGGTGCGCTCGTGCACGCTGCTTTGGCGAACCACGAACATGTAAAGGAGGATCCACAACACCAGTGGCAGTACGAGTCGAAGGCAGCAGGCACGCCATATACGCCGTATGGTACTCTGAGACACGGACGATATCGACTCCTGGAAACGCCTATCGAAGTAGGCCATGACAATCATTCCGTGTGGCCGCCTTTCTTCGTTCTCTTCTTCTGCTCCTTGGTCTCTGTGCGTTAGCTGCTCGTGCTCGCTATATGACGGATTGTCGAAGAGGCTTCCGATAGTTTTGTTTAATCTAGAAACGGTGCGGAATAAGCAGGTTGTCGCAATAAATCAAGAGAGGTGATGAATTGCGAAGAAGTGTAAAATTACAGCATTAATTATACTTAGAAGTCCGTAAACAAGCTTGAAAATCTGAGAAGGTACTCGTTTTGTTTTATCTAAAAACTTCCCTGAGTCTGTGTGTGTGTCTGCACTTCTTATGCAACATGGTTACTGGTTTCAGTCAGCATACAGTTTCTCGTTTATTATTTAACCATCCACTTCCTTACATGTCCCATGCACTCATAACGATACTTTACCTACCTTGCTGGTCGTTATCCGTTTCGGCTTACAGCGTTCAGCTGCATTTTACAGTATTCTTAGTTACAGTGCTTATCAGTTTATATCAGTGTAATTTATCTACGCCTATGATCTTTGCATGTCTTTGCTTGTATTGTAACGTGGACACTGGTATTTACTTGCATTGTGGTGTTGCGACTGGGAGCCGATTGCTTGTGGGTGCCTAAACCACCACGTAGGCGGTGGAGTCAGGAGTGGGGCTGTTACTCAGGACGTTAGGAGAAGAAACAACGAAAAACTGTATTTACATGGTATTTACAGGGTATGTACAAAGCTTTCAGACGATCCTGAAAGGCCCCTGACGAAAACTTGCTTCCCCTGCCATTCGTTAAAGACGGGTAGAAGGAGTTGAAGGAGGCCCGCTGCTAAGTGACGCCTGTCAGCGAGTCGATGCCTGTACTAAGTGCCCCACCCCGGTAGCACGTGCGGTTCCACACTCTGGCCGATCTCCAGGTGGTCGTCTCCCTTCCGTCTCCCGCGACGCTGCCTTCCCCCGAGGTCACAACAGCGGCTAACAGGGCACGGACAATGTCCAGTAGCGCCGCGGGGGTCTTCTCCAACGGCAGGCCAAGTTGCTACAGCCCAGGAAAACAAAGGGTATCGATGGCGTGCAGGCCGCAGTGACGGCTCCGGCGAGCCTGCGCGCCTGCTTGCCTCCCCAGGTGTAAAGGCCGAACCACACGTACGCTTCTAAGACGCGTGCGATGCGCGTGCGCTTACTTGCGCGCGCTCATTTGCTTAACTGCGCATGCGTACACGGCGCAGGCGCATCTGGGCGCGTCTAGGCGCGGAGAACAAGCCCGGCTTGATATCCGCGCTCGATTTCACGCGTCCCACACGCGTTTGGAGTCCTGTATACAAGCGCAACTAAGACGTGGCTTTACTCCTGCACCAGTTCGATTGTTTGTTCTTTGCTTAATTTCATGCTTAATTAGCAAATGTCTACGAATTACAATTACGCTTGTACTCATATATTTATTTTCGACCACTGTTTAAAGACATTTAGGCACACTAAAGCACTTATTGGGCTCAGGTGCCTCCCGTCACCGTGGGCGTGGTTGCACTTCGTCGTGCGCGACCTATAGTGCACCTTGCTACAGCGTGCACGACGCCATCGAATGCGCGCTAGTGTTCGTCTAGCGGTGCTTCGTGGTGTGGAGTGGCCTCGTGAGGCACCACCTCTGCCATGGGATTGTGGCGAGGCTTACATCGCGTAGCGTGAAGCTGTATCAGTAGATCGGCACGAAGCGGTCCATGCTACGCAGAAGTCTGCATAGCCGGGAGTGAACGCGCGCTGGCGCGCGCGACGTGCGGTTGCAAGCCACTATTCCGCGCCAGGCGCGGCAGAGTTTCGCGCGTCGACGCGTGCGTGGATGCGTACAGAAGCGTACGTGTGGTTGGGTCTTAAGGGCGGTTGCTCCCGCTGTCCGTCAACTGGCTTCACGTCCAGCCTTGCTTGTACCTGTGACCTCATGCACACCACTGAGTTTGCGGATGTAAGTCCTGGCACCATCACACCTTTCCACAAACCCCGAATTTCCTCGTACCTGTTGTAACCCCACAGCAATCTATGCCTTACCTATTGCAGAATTCCTCTTTCTTTTTCTTGTAGTTATATGTATATATTTCTGTGTGCTGCCCTGACTGAGTGACGTAACCTCGTGGCAACATTTTAAACTATTTAAAGTTGGCGGCTGTTGAACCGCCACCTCAAAGACAACAGCAACAACAACAACAACTAAGATGTAGCCTGAGAGAAACGTCGGAGGGAAGGGAGCACAGACAACGCGCGTGAAAATAGATCGAATAGAAAACAATGAGGGCACTACTCGTCCCAAGAGAGCAGCAAAGGACGATGAAACCGCGGAGGATTAGTGGAAAACGCCCACGTACCACACAGACTCTTATCAGGAGAGATTGTGCTATAGTATAATGTATTTTTCTTTGTTTCGTCATCTCCCATTAGCGGTTCCACACAGTACATTGTCTGAAACACGTTTTGTCTGAAACACGTTCGCATGTTTTGATGTGCTCGTTCAAGTATTGAAATATAAAATTAATTTCTTTATTTGTTGTTCTTGTCGTCGCAGTGATTCATCTGTGCTATCAATTTCTCATTGTTGTTTTCCTAAGTGTCTCACATTCCTTTTTCTCCATTGACCTGAATTTCCTTACACTCGTGAAAAATACGCAAATGTATGACCAATGATATCATTAATGCCTTCACTCTCTACAAAACTAAGTTATCTCTGAATAACACGAAGAACTTCGATCATTATTATTCTTGTCAATAATCAATATCGGGAGGGAGGAGGAGGAGGAGGAAGGGGAAAACAGAAAGGCAGGGAGGTTGACCAGAAGGGCGTCCGGTTGGCTACCCTACACTGGATAAGCGCCATGGGACATAGACTAGCAAGCAGGCAAGCATTGACCAAGATAAATGCCGTTGAATGCTGCAGAAGGGACCGAGGAAGAAGAAGAACAGCGCCGCTCGCTCACGCCTGCGTGCGTTGTAGGCACGAGGAGAAGCAGAAGAAGAAGTGCATTGTAGGCTTCGGTGTTCATTTCCCGAGCTCCAGCAGTGCCATCCTCGGTCCTTCAACGCCTGGAACGGCTGCCTTTGGGAGAGTCCTCCTCGGTCTTACTGACGACTTGTGGTAAGCGCGCCGTGGTGCTTTGAATCCCGCACGCCTCTTTTCTTTGAACCCGCCGTGGTAGCTTAGCGGCTAGGCTGTGCTGCTGGCTTGCTGAGCTGGCTTGCTGGCTTGCTGAACATACCAGCGTATACGCTCGCACCTACACTGGTAATAGCATCTGATGCTGTATAGCCCGAGCAGCTGCACGCAAATCTAATATGCTAATACTGTAATGACATACACGTTCTACTCTACCGCTGCTATTGGAGTGTCAAGCCAGGCCGTTAACCAGGCTAACATCTCCGGAGTCATCAATAAAATATTCTCTCTTTTTACCGCTGCTGCTCTAAAGAGTTGGTCTGGAGGTTACAGCCAGCTAGTGATTTTCACTCACGTTGCAGTTTGTTCTACCTAAATCCAATGGTGCCCCGCCACGGTGGTCTAGTGGTTATGGCACTCGGTTGCTGATCCGAAGGTCGCGGGATCGAATCCCGGCCGCGGCGGCTGCATTTCGATGGAGGCGAAATGTTGAGGCCCGTGTTCTGTGCGATGTCAGTGCACGTTAAAGAACCCCAGGTGGTCTAAATTTCCGGAGATCTCCACTACGGCGTCTCTCATAATCAGAACTGGTTTTGGGACGTTAAACCCCACATATCATCATAAATCCAATGGCTGTGTAGGGCACAGCCCTGGTGCATATAATAGCGTGTCTTAACCAGAGTATGATTATGAGGCATGTGCCGTAGCACATCGCTCCGTAGTAGTTTCGACGACATGAGGTTCTATAAAATGCACGTGTTTTCTTTTTGTTGTTTGTTTGTTTGTTTGCTTGTTTTTACACTCCTCGCCCATCGAAATGCGGCCGCTGTGGCCGGGATTCGATCCAGGGAGCTCGACCGTGGCAAACCAGCCTCACTTGCCAAGCCACCGCGGTGCGTAGCCTTGGTGTTGCTAGCAGCAGAGTATCCTTCGCATTGCGTTCGCGTATTCCACGCGATGACACCAGTGACAATGGTAGTAATCGTGCAAAGCCGCATGTGCACCGCGCCGTAAGAGTGCTCATGAGGTCCCGCTGATGCAGGTAAGTCCAGCGTGGGGCGTACGAGACTATATGCGTTCACGATCGTGCATGGAAGCATCAGCTCACTGCAAAATTTAGGAACGCTCCACAAGCCCACTCAGTACACCCGCTGCGGAAGCATAGTAGGTAGGGTGTACCGTATAAGACGGGATCGAGCCTGGACCACTGTAGCCGAATATTGGCAGGGGCAAAATGTGACGACACGAGTTTTCGGAGATCCACGCCACTCAAGGACCCTATTAGGTCGAACTTAATCTCGAGTGTGTCGCTACGGCGTACCTCGTAATCATAACGTGACTTTGTCACGTGAAACCCCAGCAATTATTTGTGAAACGCTGCCTGCACTTGAGAACCACAATTTTACATAGTCAAGATACACGGAAGAAACAAGGCATCCACCTGTGGTTGCTTGGAGGCGTTTCTTTTATCGCAAAAGATGTGGGACGTCTGAAAAGAACACGTTTGAATGACAAGATGCATCATAAAGTTCTATAAGGATTCAGGGAAAAGGCTTGGAAAAGGAATGCTTCTCTTTATATCAGTGCGCCTGCGAACTTAGGCTGCCGTGCGCGTTTTGCCATGATGCACGAGGTTTCATCAAACCGCTTGGTAATGTGCACCTGATCTCTTTGTCTGTGCCTGCATGCGTGGCCCGTTCTCTTTCCCAATTTGCGCATTTATTGCACATTGCTAATAATCTGGCCGCAGGAACAAATGGCAACGACCAGTTCCTCTAGTCCGGGGCGGTTGGCGGTCAGCTCGACATACAGCAAGTTCCTGACGTGCCTGGGCGCCAGCTCGCCGATCCTACTCAGTCCGCTACTCTTTCACGGCAGTAAGGTGCGTGGCCCGATACTCTTAAAAAACGTTGGAACAGAAAACATCTTTTTTTCTACCGGTTTATTGCCTTCTAATTAGTGCCTGTGGACATAATATCGCATACCGAGCGAGGCTAAGCCCTTCTCGAGAGAACATTTGTGAACGCGGCTGCAATGGAAGCTTAAAGGCAACTCGGGCGGTTTTTCCACCATATTCGGATATTGCCGTTTTCCAATATTATTGATAGCCTTGAAGCAGCCAGGGTCATTCAGTTTACTTAAAAAACACATCAATCATAATAAATAACCGAATGAAGGGAGTGTTCAACCCCAAACCGAAAACGGGTAGACGCTTAAAGCAGCGTATGCGGTGACATCACAGCCTCCCCGACAACAGAAATAGCGTGCTGCTGCCAGAAAAAGGAAAGTGGCGATGCCATCCAACGACGTAATGAGCTCTTCTGATCTTGACAGCGATGATTTGAGCGCTGAAGTATCGCCGTTGTGCTTTAGACGGCCCGCCTGGTCGGGTAGGCAGCGTTGCAGGTAATGACCTCAAAAACACAGGGTGTCTCGCGTGAAAATCCGCTAATTTTTTTTACAATTCATTTTCAGGAAAGGTAAATGACTTGCAACCGCCTGGCTTGGCACTACCGACGAGAACATGTACAGAAAATTTGATGCAGATCAGTGGGCAATGAAAAATCGCCGGAGTTGCCCTTTAATGGTTCTTTTTAAGGACGCCTTGAGTTGCTGTTCTGACACGCTTGTGATGCTGAGCTCACGATACGATGTTTTCTCATGGAGAAATTTACGAACCCCTATTCCTATAAGCGCGGCCCAAACACCTTTGCGTGCCCTGGATGCGCTGGAAGCGTATCGAAGTAAATGAAATTTTGACATGTGCCAATTTGAAGTGGCGGGATAGTCAGCTCTCGAGGTGACGCGGGTATGTAAATGAACGCCGCAACCGACAGCCACTTCGATGCGGTGTTCATTTGACCATCAGTATGTGCGCTGCTTTTACAGCTTCAGGAAAACGTTTGTGCCACGACAAAGGTGGAGATTGAAATGAAATATTTCAGACAGCCTGGTCGCAGAAATAAAGAGGCGCGCAAAAGTAACTATCCTCTGGTGTCTATTATAGAGTATGTAGGTGTACAACCTAGTATCAGATGGCAGTGATGATACATACTATCTCCAGGTTTTTATGCGCGTTAGGCACGGGCCAGAGTTCAAAAGATTGAAGAGGAAGAAATTGTTTCTGATGTAGCATGCGCTGGTTCGGGACCATCTTACAAGTTTAGTGGTCGTTTCTCGACGGTGCCGTGCTTGGCTGTCTCTGTACCATGTGTGCGCTAGACAATCTTGTGAAGGTGCGAGGTAATTCATGTACCATACCCCTCCTGGTAGCCCTGTACCTGCTCTGACAGTGCCTGTGCACGGGAATAGCTGAAGATTCCGCGGATTGGCACCTGAGCACGGACGTTTTCTGGAAATGATGTCAGTGACACGACAAGACTGTGTAGAAGGCACTACAGATCCCCAGTATACGCTGCGGAACATATGAGTGTCAAAAGTGCTCAACGGTTCCATCTTCAAAGACGTGGAGGACTAGCTCGCTGAGTACAGTGGGTCGATGATTTCAGTGGAAATAGACTAACGAGAACAGTTGAGGAATGTGCATATTAGACCAGAGGATAATGCTCTGCCTGGTACGACAAAGGTGAACCTTAGTCATAGTTGAGCGACCTTTGCCATCAAATAAGGGAAAGTTGAAGGATGGTGGGCAGATCTCGTGAGTGGCCAGAATACACCAGAAAAAATATGGCTAACCCCTCTGTGAAGGAATCGGTATAACACGAAAGTGAAATGTGCCTAAGCATAAGCAGTGGAATACTTACTGCTACAATGAGGTGAACTTGCCGATAGCTATCAGCGTTTCGCTGGTGCGGCACCGTTTGACATGGATGAACCCCCGTTCACTCGTCGTCTCCATAATATCAAGCACCAACCCGTTGTGGTAATTGAAACAGTTTACGTAAGAACGGGACAGTGGCGATAAGAAATGCCGCGCGGCAAAGCTATCAATCATATTTACTTGCGCCACATTGACCCGTCAACGTCGTTGCCGCGCTTGGGTGCCTAACGCAGCAGCTTTCTTGTTCCCATTACGCTCGAAGAGTCGTCGGGGAAACGCTACCCAAGATGAGAAGTGGCCGGTGCTTTAACACTGCGCTATCGGCGCACATACACTCGAAGCTGTAGGAGCGCGACTATGTTCTTATCTCGCTTCTTTCCGATGCACGCGCAGCTCCGTATGCGTGCATTGAGGCGGACTTTGGAACGCTCCTCAAATGTTACTGCCATCCAGGAGAGGCGAAGTAATGCCGCAGTGATTCGCTTCGCTTCTCCTGGATGATGGCACCGTTCCAGGGAATGTGCGCCTGGATTAGCGCGCGCTGAGCTGGAGGAGAATGTCGAATGAAGCGACCTTGCAGGAATATAAAGCGCGTTCGTACAGCTGTGGTCCCATGCGACGTTAGCGCTGTCCCCTTTCGTCGTGTGCATCAATTCCAGCATGCCCACCTCTCTACATTACTACAGTTGCACTTGCCGCATTAGTTCTTGTAGCATGGTGATAAAAACATTATTGGAGAATGCGGAATTGTGGTACCGGACCAGTGATAACCTCGACAGCAAACGGCTCTTTGTCGAAGTTGGTATGCGTAAAAAATGTGCAGTGATCTGTTGACCTTGATACCTTCTGTTATTTTATTTTTATTTCTTTTTGATGTTATTTCTTATTGCGAGCGTCCGATGGACATTGCAGTATGAACTGGGGTCAGAACGGGTGTTCTCGATCGAATTGAGTATATGACACCATCCTTCCTTTCTTTGGTGTATACAGAAGTAGGGAGCGTAAATCAATTGTTCAGTAGTTTGGCCAGTCAAAGAATCGGACGTTCTTAACTACAAACACCATCAATACCTCGGTACCTATGAGAGTCCTCTTAGTATGATTTCATGCGTTCGAGAGTGACCACAGTGGCACAAAATTCAGAACGGATTGAGTTTATTGTGGTGGTCAGTACTATATACGGCATGCCTCTTAACCAACGCATGATTTTGACTCATGAAACGCGGGTGTATGTTAATCCCAATCACACCTATTGAAATATTCGTTACGTACGCAGGGATTGCGCAGTGGATTCTGCATTTCAACGGTGTCAATCCTTTTGCTTACGGAAACCCTCCCGGCGCCCATCGTCGCACTGCTGCCACTGTTCCTCTTCACCGACCTGGGACTTGCCGAGGATGCAGGCCTGCATATGTCCTCATTGTCGGTACGTAGAGCGTAAACACTCTAGGGCTACGGCCTGTGCAAAATCGCGAGTGCTCCCGGCTGTAACGCAAAAGCAAATGCGGGCGTGTCCTGGAGATTCTACAACTCATAACTGCCAAAGGAATGGAAACAGAAAAAGAATTGGTAAGGCGTGCAAACGCGGACAGCACATGCAACTAAGATGACGAATGTTGTATGGTTAAGGAAAGGACGCTGTTTTCTGCAGCGCATGTCGGGAGCGCGGCTAAGCATCCGTTGCGGTAGGGGAACGGAAACGAAAGAGACAGAAAGGAGAGAAAGGCTGTAGTGGAGGGATCGGGATGTTCTGGCCACCCGGGGTTCTTTACCATGCACTAACAACGCACAATACCATCACCCCTGGGAAAACTTTTTCAAGCCTGTGCCCAGCGATCTGACGTCAGTTCCGACCGGCCGACGCTCGGGGAAGCCGCAGCGTCACTGAGACATTGGCAGCGAGCGCAGCGCGGGTTGGTTCGGTGGCACGGTGTTGCACGTTTCTCGCGTCCCGCTGTTGTTTGGCAGAAATTTCATTACCGCGCGTGATGTGCAAGAGATACGACAATACCGAATTAGTGTTGTGTACAGGGGAGTACCAGCAACTACAAGAGGGAAAGAAGATACAAGTGTTACATAATGAGGTAAAGAGGTGAACATGTGCATCAATTCCTGCATGCCCATCTCTCTACCTTACTAGGTGCACTTGCCGCGGTTGCAAGAGCTAACCATACACTGAGGAATAGCTAGGCAAGCCGACTACGGCCCGTCACGAAAATTCTCTGCAGGCTCGCACGGTCGCTCCGTTTGTCTCTCTGCACACACACGTGCTCGCTCGCTTGTGCGGGTGTATAGTGGCTTAAATAATGTGTGTGCCCAATTCCATCCTTGCGTACGTTCATTGTAGGTGCTAGATTTGGAAACATGACTCATTGAATTATCTTTCTGAGACATACTACATTATCGTACTCGAGTTCGTAAGTAGTCCTTCAGAAACGTCTAACACGTTGACTGCGTGCGGTATGTATGGTAGACAGCTCCAGGTTAGCGTCAGTGCGATGGCGGCAGTTTAGGGAGCAGTGCTACCGTACCACAAGCGCTCTTTAAGGAAAGCAATTTTTATCTTAGCCGCATAGCGCTAATGTGTCCAAATTGTGACTGCGGCGTCGCCAAGCAGAGGGCGGATGTGTTTATCAGAAGGAAAAAAACGAAAACGAAACCGAAGATGCTCATCTACCTTCGCCCGCACGCACCAATATTTGAAAATTCTCAGAATAACAAAATGGAATCAATATGGAACGTACGTTGAAAGCGAAAATATATAAGGTGGAGGTTTGCTTACATTTATTCTGGATTAAGTTAACATACATTCGAAATGAGAAGCAACCTCGCTCAAGAATGCCGCTAAGTTATACACAATACTCTGTCGTCGAAGCTTTCTGAAGGTCAACGAAGCTGTCTTAGACAGTACTTTTCTACGAAAGACCACCATGTTTTACGTATACTGTACGTAAACGACGCAAGCACGAGCGTTAATTAAATCTGACAAATAGCATGTGTATGCTAAACGCTTAGTCATTCGAGTTCCCGTCACGCGCGCGGCGATCCCGTTATTTCCTTAAACCCTTTATTCCCACGAGCCCCTTAAACTAAAGTGGCTATCGTCAGAGAGCAGAAATTCAATGCTATATACATTTTATATTTCACAGTCTCGTCCAAAAAGAAATTTTCATGTCAAAGTAGCCCTGTTTGAAACTGTGAACCATCTGAGCTTTTAATTACTTCATCCTGCGAAGAACGGGCATTTTGCACTGAAAGGAGCACGGATGCCTGCTGACGCGTTGGCGGAGTGCGCTTCTAAAAAGCCGTGAAAACGCAAAAATATAAATTATACATTAAAAATGCAATATGCAGGCCTTCTGCGCAGATAAGAGCGTTGACTGCTGCCTGCCTGCAACGACGGAAGCTTAGTCGTTGCTGCGTTGAATAAAAAAATTGTAAATTCCAATGTGTGTTCGGCGAAAGCCTCTGCCCATTCCACTACGAGTGTTCGCATTCGCTCATTCGCCCGCCGCGTGCGCATTCGCTCATTCTTCTTCTGGCGTTTGGTATCGGGGGAATCCACATTCTTGGGGCTCTTCTCCGAACCGCTTGCCGTGGGATCATCACGGGCCTGCTTGGCAGCCATGCGACTCATACCCCTGACACACGGGCATGTTAAAGTACTTTAGGTAAGGGGACATCTACTGGAAAGGCGTTCACATGCCCAGTGACACACGACAAAGGAGTATCTCCTCCCCGGCAAAGTTCCTTTGCAGAAAGGTAGATCGGCGATCTACTTTTCGAGCGTAAAGGCGTACCCTCGCCGACAGCGTACACTGCCAGTAAACGGGAGAGAACTTTTCACAAAATTACAACACCCCGCAAGTATTTCCTTGCCTCGCGTATAAGCTTTAGCTTTTAGCCGTGTAATGAGATTTGTCGGGCCGCAAAGATTTATTTTTACCAAACTCACGAACGCTCACATCGCCGCCATGCGGGATTCTGGCAGTCATCATCTTTTTCGTCGTGGCTTGAAACGAACAATCAACATTATTAGTCATCAGCAATAAAAACGATATTTTTACAATCCACAATCGCTAAAGGTAATTAAATGCGGAACTTCTTATAAATGTTCACTATCTTGCTGCTTTAACAAGCAGCGCCATTTTCTTGCGGCGTTCGTCTTAGGAACCACCTAAAGAAGTTCACGTGCTGCCGTGTGTCATCAGCACAACTGCTTTCTACAGAAGGTCCTTTAGAGTAGAAAAAGGGGTTCACTACAAAGGACTTTACTTTCGCCCGTCTGTCAGGGGTATAACTCGACTGCTGTTACGAGACGTCTGACGAAGGATGACGATGATATTGTGGTTCGGTAAGGAAGGGACGCTGATCTCTGCAGCCCATGTAGGGAGCACGGCTAAGCGTCCGTGGGAGTAAGGGAAGGGGACTAAAAAATATAGTGATAAAAGCCGTAGTGGAGGGCTCCTGAAATTTTGACCATCTGGGGTTCTTTAACCTGCACCGACAACGCAGGGTACACGGGCCTCAGGCATTTTCGCCTCCATCGTAAATGCGTGTTGCCGCGCGCGCCGCTGTGCCATCACGTGATTGCAAAGAGTGCGAGAGGGAGAGGCCACACCTGGCTCCGTTCCAGGGCACGGACGGACGGACGGTCGGGCGCCGCGAGTACGAGCCATTAAAGGCTTTCGCCTTAAAATCCGGGCAGCTACGCATAGTGGTACAAGGACTGAGGTTACAGCGTAGCTGCGTTGCCCTTCTCCGTTCCTTCCTGTATTGGTACCCTGCATGCGGTTTGCGAGTTCTGTATGAAGCATGTTATGCTCTAATGAAACGTAGTTGAGAGTATAGCACTTACGAGCGTGCATATACGAGGCTAATATACGCGGTACCTTATTGCTTACTTTCAAGGAGCGTGGGTTACGGCAACTTCATCGTTCTGTATGTTGCACCGTCGTACAATCACCAGTTGTTTTGTGCGCAGGAGCGTGAACCCCAGCGCAGGCCGCGTCTACCCTTCATCCAATCGAGGAGTCGGCTCCCCGGTGCTTCCGGCGCTATCACGTTTAGCGAAATGGCCGCCACGGATTCTCCGACACCAACCGCCATGGATTCTGCGACACCAACAATGTCCCCGACTGCACCAGCTGAACGTAGATGAGCACCTGTAATTTTAGCTCATCTGAGTTGCAGCATCCTCAGCTGCTGCCACAATTGCTAAAATACAGTACAAATGTCAATCAGTGCGTGTTAATACCTACACACAAATACAAATATAACACATAAATACAAATACAAACAAAAGTACGAATATCTCTCTATAAAAGTACACACAAATGTCACTGGAGCCCCATTTGGGTGTTCTGCTAATACAGCTAAGCACAACAATGCGGAAAGGGCAGTTCCTGCTTATATTCCGCAGTTACTATACGTCACCGTTACTCTAGTCCGTAGTCATATCTACCACTGTCTATACAGTGTTGTCACACTATCATCTTCAAATTGACGTACGCCCTGCCTCGGTGGTCTAGTGGCTACGGTACTTGGCTGCTGATCCGAGGGTCGCGGGATCGAATCCCGGCCGCGGCGGCTGCATTTCGATGGAGGCGAAATGTTGAGGCCCTGTGCTGTGCGATGTCAGTGTACGTTAAAGAACCCCAGGTGGTCAAAATTTTCCGGAGCCCTCCACTACGGCGTCTCTCATAATCAGAGCTGGTTTGGGACGTTAAACCCAAAAATTTCACCTACATTCTGAAGAAATATCTGCACCCCTCCCTTCAGAATCCACTTACCCCAACCCCTTAGTTTGTTTCATCATTTGGCAGGAAAGGCTTAAATGTACTGCAGGAAAGATATTCTGGAATGTCAGCATACTGACGTAGTATCAAACATGTCAAAGTATATTTCAGGTGGGGAGAATACTCGCTCAAAGGAGGTTTTGGTTCCGTCAGAATAAAATGATTTGTTGTGAAACAGGGCAGAGTGTGTCAATTTAGATTTATTTAGAAGCTTTTGAAGTTTCATGATGCAAACCTACCAACTCCTCAGTCACGATCACTTCAACACACACTAAACTGTTTAGAGTGTTAAGGACAGCTACCAGCAAGATTTTTCAATAAATTCAAGGTGACATTCTGTGCACTATCTGGTTTGTTCATTTTTTGATTGCCTTCAGAGTTGCTTTGTTTATACACTAGATGACTGTATTCTCGTTCACATTACAAAAATAAACGAGTATTGCTGATCCATGCAGAACAACACTGAAAAATGCGGTGATATGGTACGGTGCATGGTGTGGCTGCGCTCAGAGCAAAATTCGCAGCAAGTGCAGTTGCATACACTGGGAATAGAGTAATGCACGTACTTTCTTGGGCACAATATGGCACAACAGTTTGTTTACACGTACGCCAGACTGCGTGCACGGTATTATAAAAGCAGGAGTGTTAATGGCATTTTTGCAAAAGAGCACGGCCATGTGAAATGAAACTGATAATATATTTTATGCATATAGTATGGAGCTCCCTCTCCCAGTTCTATGTCTGCTTCAAAGTAGTGAAGGCTCACCAAGCAGTTGCTGAAGTCATTTAGTTTATTAGCACTGTCAGTATCATAAATATTTCTGTAGCAGAAAGCCCCAAGGTGTGTAACAAGGAAGCCACGTGACAGGTGCTCAAAAGATGCGACCTGTGGTGTCCCAATGAGAAAATTATTTCTTTAGTGAAGAACACTCGATAGTAATACGACAGACTTGTGCCTACAATCTGTTGAACTGTCAGATGTGGCTTGCGAGAAGTCCTTTATAGTGCAACCATTCACGTTATATCCCCTGCCAAGCAAACAACTAATGGAGGTTGGGGCATCATATGAGGAAATGCATTTTACGGCACAGAATCTAGGCACACCCTACGAATTTTACATTTTTCTTCTTATTCGAGTGTACCTTCCCATCTCATTACACTTTCTTTCTTTCCTGTGTTTCGATATATATGCAAGTAATTGTAAATTATTGGCAGGATGCTTTATTGAGCAATATATGAACAATATACAAGACACAGACATGTATGTTTCATGTTATATGCATTAGCTACGAGCTTCTGATATATTTTAAAGAACGCCTGGAACACTTTTTCAACACAGAAAACGGTGCCAACTAGTCGTGGAGGCTACTGCGAATATGTGTGTCAAACATTATTGCACTCCACGCACAAGGGAATTTGCAATTTTGTTTCCAACGCAGCTGAAAAGCACCCACTCTTCTTTCAACAAATGACGTCCCTCTGGACACCAACAACGTCGCTGGACTCTTTCGTTGCCCTTTATAAAAGCGAGATGGACATTTTCTTCATTTGTTCAATTCGAAGCGAACAAATAAAGCGTGGGTAGTTCTGCGATCACAGTGTCAGCCAATGCTGCTTTACCTCAAGGAGCTTAAAAGATGCCCCTAGTGGCGTCATTTGTGAGAAAAGAAAAAGGCAGCACTTTCATGAAATCCAGCACACTGAAATCCATAATGAATGTGCTATTAATCTGAACTTAGAAAAAAATAATAATATGCTGCTATGTACACCTGACAAGACGAAAAGAAAAATGGAAATGAAAATGTCCTGACTTAACACATGCTGCAGAATAATCTTAAATTTCTTTCAGAATTCTAGCTGTTTCTTCTGATTCATTTTTTGAAGTTTATAGGTACAATTTATTTTAAAACACCGCAATTTTATGCTTGAATGCTTACACTGCAATAGTTCAAAATACACGAACAGAATATACGCATTTATTCAGTTTTTGTTGTTGTTATTGTGAGGGCTTTAACGTCCCAAAACCACCTCTGATTGTGATAGACGCCGTGGTGGAGGTCTCGGGAAATTTCGACCACCTGGGGTTCTTTAACGTGCACTGACATCGCCGAAGCGGCTTGCTTCGTTTCTGCCAAACAGCTTCACTCACATCGGAGTTTCGAGAAAAGTAATCGCATGCGCTAACGCAGGACATACGACTACAAATCTTAATCATGTCGGCAAAAATGAGCACTTTATGATGGGCTGGCGGTTGATAGCGCACAACGACAGCTACGAGGTCGGCATTGCCAGGCACCCTCGATGTCGTCTGGGCGTCGGGCTGCTGTGATGCGTCTGTCACTCGCGAAGGCATAGTGTTATCGCCAATGTTTTTCAATTCTCTTACAAAACGAAGCAAAGCTGTTCAAAATGGTTTATATGGTACTTGGTACACAATGATACGATGTGTTAAGAGCGTCTATGCCGACGCGCTGGTCGCTCGTCGCCCGCGTATCTTGACTACGTGGTCGTGACCTGTCGTATGTCGGATGCCGGATCGCACGCAGACTTGTATGAAAATAAATTCACAACACTTGGTAGGATTCCAACTCTCAACGACAACGTTCGTACGGCAAGTACGTGCCGCTTTTACGCACCGAGCTATGCCACCATTACCTTCCTACTGTACTTAGCTAGAATGCTATGGCTTAGCCAACGGCTCCACTGACTAGACTAACCTGGATATCTATGCCTACGGGTGCCGTAATCTTTCTATTGTGCGGTTACTTTGCAGCGTGTTCTATTACAGCAACCGCCCTGCTCTATCATATTTCTATAAGCGTAGCTCTCAAGCACGGTAGACGCTTCAGTGGGAAGTTGCCAGTCAAAGCAGGGACGGCAGAGCTAACTGGCCGCTGTACACACACTCCGATCCGATACATCCTGCTTGCCGCTATAAATCTACGACAGCGCGATCCGGTGTTGTCATACCGGGTCGCGTACAGTATAGGAGCGCGGTATCGGAGGCTCGGCGCATGATAGTAAAATACATTAAAAAAAATCGGTATAACAGATCTAGATTCGGATCA
This sequence comes from Hyalomma asiaticum, assembly GCA_013339685.2. NCBI lineage: Eukaryota > Metazoa > Arthropoda > Arachnida > Ixodida > Ixodidae > Hyalomma > Hyalomma asiaticum. Next base: position 53,891,239 of record CM023486.1, read on the forward strand.
CGCGTTGCTGCGTGGGGTCGCTTTCAGTCGTGATGATATGGTCGCTGTCTCTTCATCGCGATCTTGCCCCCCGATGATTATCCGGCTGACGTCAGCGCCAAACTGCGTCCGGGATAGCGTGAGCCGCGTAGCAGCTGTCACTATTGATAAGATAAGTAAATTCGACCTAAATCGTGGTTGATGACGCCTAAAGCTGCTCCTGCGACACCGGTGTCAACTCAATTATCTTGGATCAGGCATTTAGCCCCTACGTGCTGCTGATACGTCTTTACACTGTGCTCAACGCATTACGTTTTGAAACTTTCGAACGAAGCGTCGAAATGGCACAAAAAAGAAGGAAAGAAAAAGGTCCGGTGCTGGAGCTGGCTCACAAAAAGGCCAATGGTTTGCATGTAGAAGAAGCTTGGTTTCAAAAGGGGAAAATATCTGACGAATGTCAACCCCATAATTCATTCATAATTACATGGTTTTGCCAATAATTGTTACTGCCCGTGTAAATTAGGCCAATGTTCCCTCTCTTTAAGAATGGCTCTTAACAATACTGGTTAATGATTCTGTAACGTGGACCAATGTGCATGTCTACCGAACTGGAACGACCAATAATGGTGAACGATTCTGTAACATAGACCAATGTATCATGTGTATTGAGATGCCTCGGCCAATACTGGTTAATGATTCTGCAATGCGCACCAGTGTTTCATGTACGATCTACGATGGTACGCTACAAGAGTGGTAGAGCCAGTATATTGGCGCTGCGTCCGAAATATCTATTCGAAATTCTAAATATCTGTTCCATTTCTTTAGTAAATCATTATTGGCGTGTTCTCTTCCTGTCGACTTGAAAACCGCTAAAATCCTTCCCATGAGCAAACGCAGCAGCACAATAGAGGTATCTAGCTTCAGGCCCGTTTCCTCAACCTCGACTATATGTAAACTTATCGAACACGCAGTACTTAAGCACATACATACATACCTCGAACAACAAATCTACTCTTTCTCCGCATCAGCATGGCTTCCGTCGAGGTCTTTCAACAGTCACACAGCTACTAGAACTAACACACGAGGTATCACAAAGCCTAGATTGTAGAAAACGGACAAATTTAATTTTCTTAGACTACTCCAAGGCCTTCGATCGCGTGTCACACAAAAAACTAATCAGGAAGCTTCACTGTACACTAGGAGAAGGTCCTATGGATAGATGGATAGAGAAATACCTGAATAACCAGTCACAATTCGTTCATGTTCATAACGAAGACTAAACTTTAGTACTTGTTACATCAGATGTGTCTCAGGGCAGTGTACTAGGTTCTGTTTTATTTCTGGTATATATGAATGATTTACCTTCCAAACTGAATGTTAACATCCGTCTATTCGCGGACGATTGTATTTTCTACCGTCAAGTTATTTCCGATGATGACCACCATGTACTGAATAACGCCCTAAAATCTGTCTTCCCTTGGTGTGAAGAGTGGCAGATGACTCTAAGTGCCAAAATATCTAACGCTTACAGTAACTAGAGAGAAAAAAAAATCTAATTTTACATACGTTATAAACGACACAGCTCTCACTTGTGTATTTGAGCATAAATAATTAGTTGTTACTCCACACTATAACCTTCGAGGGGAAGCCCATGTTAACAATATAACTTCAAATGTACTAAAGCTACAATTACTTTTGTGAAGGCGCCTTCGTCTTGCGCCCCCAGATACAGGAATGCTGGCTTACAAAATGCTTGTCAGACCAGTTTTAGAGTACGTCAATATTGTTTGGAATCCGTGCACAAAGGAACTTATAGCAAGGAGGCAAGGTGCGCAAAGGAAGGTGATCAGGTTCACTTATAATAAATACAAGGTAAGAGATTCTCCTACTGAATCACTAAAGAAAGCTGGGCTATTAACCCTGCAAAGCCCAGCAAAAGTAGCTAGACTAAAGCCTTTGTTTCGATTAATTCATGGTGACATGAACATCGACATGTCGAGGCTCATTTCTTTGAATCGCTCTAGATCAACAGTCCACAAGCACTCCCAAACGCTTAATGAATAGACTTTGAACTCAAATTCCTTTAAGTATTCATATTTCGCTCAAACCACACGAGAATGCAACCAACTTAGTCCGTCTACTACTAACGCTTCATCTTCACATATGTTCTTAGATACAATAGAAGTGAATGTACGTTTATTCTGATAAGTTTCTGTGAAAACCATTGTTTCTTCTTGGTATTTTTGTATTTTGTTGGTTTTATCTTGTAAACTATATTCATATATTGCGTTTTACTATCATAATTGCACCATTGGGCATACTACAATTGCAATTATTTTACTTACTAGTTCTTCCCGAGCTGTAGTCATGCTGTGCGTATTCTGTGGGTACTCATGTACTGTATATTTATGATTCCGCATTGTATGAATGATATCATGGTGCTTCTTTTTCGTTCATATATATGCCCTTCCTGCTGATCTTCTGTGAGATCAGCAGTGTTAAAAAACAAAAAAAAACTAAGGTATGTCTTGCTGTGACTTATATTATAGCAAGTTGCGTTGTGACGCGCTTTACTCTAAGAAAGCAAAGACGGCCGTCGACAAGCGAATGATGCGCCTTTCGCACCGCGAAGTGTGCGTTAGCAAAACGATCCGCTGACAAACAGTCCGGCTCCGCTTGTAAGGTTTGACGGTTCGCGGACGCTCCTGGTTTATGGCAGATTCGCGCATGGCGCTGGGGCGTTTATCGCTGCGTCTCCGAAGAAATGTGAGTCGTTCGAGAACTTTCGCTTGAGCGCAACCGTCGAGGATTCTTGTGCAGGGTCAAGGTGCCGCTGATGTGTACATGCAAGGGGTTCATATGACCAGATGACCAACGCATCGCCCACCCCTCAATTCGTCAGATCGCCGCTTATGTGCGAAGACAGGTTTTACTTTCTTTTTATACCGATTTCTATGACAAAGGGATCAAGCATACTTTTTTTCTAGATTGCCGTTCGCGTAATTACTATAATGCAGCAGTGGCCTGAGGCGGAGATGGTGTAGTGGGTCGGCTTTTCCTTCTTGCGTGAGAGCGGACGCCGGGGACGAACATGGCCAGCCCACAAAACGCTCCGCTGTGAAAAAATGTGCTGCGCAGCTGGGAAGAAGCACGAGGGAATTTTTATGCCTTTCATAGAGTACTACTTCACAGGTGGAATCGTATGTGAGCACTTAAAAACGGGTGTTGTGATTCGTAGCCAGGATTTATTGCTTCCATGGGCCGCCGACTCCTGCATCTGTCTTTTTTAGATTTTCCTGTACAAATGCGATGATTAAATTGGAGATCTCTACCATCAGGAGCTTATGCCCTTAAAGTTACGGTATTAATCTCGTTAACGGGCAGCGGTCATGACCCGGCACTGCAGAATGACTTTAGTTTATGCTCAGTTTACGGCATCAACATTTCATAGCGCTGCTTCATTGGTTTAAACGCATAATTATCGCGACAATATAAATTGAAGAAACTTCTTGCTCTTCGATATGAGGCACTTTCAGGCTTCTAATGAAGCTGGGAAGCGCAGTCGAACGCGGAAGCGGAACGCAGCATTGTCACATGGTGTATCGACTCTAAAAATGAAACCAGAAAGCATACATGACAAAAAGTAGCAATAGTATTTATTTATTTATTTATTCATATTTATTTATTATTTATTTATTTATATATTTATTTATTTATTTATTTATTTATTTATTATTTATTTATTTATTTATTTATTTATTTATCAATGCTGCCGTTGCCACAAGAGATGGTAGGCGGAAGGGCATGCTCGCACATAAAAATCAAAGAAAACGAAACGATTGGCACAATGCAAACACTGAAACCTTCATTACATCAAAAACAGAAGTAGTAATGTATGTCCATTGTATACACAGACAGAACATGGGCAGCTTGCGCTTGTGGTGGCAGGCTGGCCTAAGAGCAGGGCTTCCGGCCGACATAGACTCTTCCAGCTAGAAGTCAAGTGATTTGTCACGTGACTAGCTGCTACATGGTTTTGGCGGGAACATGTCACATGACTTTCAGTTGTATGGCTTTGGCAGGCAGATGTCACAGTTAGTGACGTGACGTCATCTCGCATGATTTAGGTGACCGGCGTAGGTTCAAGTTGGCGTGGCGGGTAATGTCCGGTTGGGATGTCTTCCTCCTCCTTTTTCGCCTTACCCTCAAGTCATTCCTCCTCAAGATAACTTTCATCTTCCTCCCCACGCTATGCTATTTTGTGCATGCCTACACTATGCTTCACATACTCCCATACTTCTTTTCTTCCTCACCCCGAGTTTCCTTTCCCACCTCCTGCTGTACTACACTATACAAGGCTATGCTGTGCTTCACTATGTCCCCTCCTTTTATTTATTATTTATTTATTTATTTATTTATTTATTTATTTATTTATTTATTTATTTATTTATTATACATACTTTCAAGGCCTAGTAAGCACAACAGAAAGTAGAGGTGAAAAACATTTGGGGATCCCACGTGCAGTGGGAATCAAGGAAATGCGAAGCACGCATCAGAGACGTAAACTAGATCTCCATTGTTTTCTCCCTGCACATAATTTGCTACGTATAAAGTTAACGAAAGGGCCAGAAGAGCACCAAGACCATGGCATGTAAATCACGCCACTCATGACATGCATGTCATGATTTTCATGTTATGACCTGTCATTTATGTTCGTCATGCTGTCATGTTGCGGCATACCAATTTTCGTATACATCCCATTAACGAAAAGGCCACGTGAGCACCAAGACCGGGGAAAGTAAATAATGCCGCTCATGACATGCATGTCATGATTTCCATATTATGACCAGTCATTTATGTTCGTCATGTAGTCATGCTGTGGCGAACGAATTTTCGTATACATCCTATTAACGAAACGGCAAGGAGAGCACAAGTAGTAGGCGGCTAGATAGATAGATAGATAGATAGATAGATAGATAGATAGATAGATAGATAGATAGATAGATAGATAGATAGATAGATAGATACGCTTAATGTCGCCGAAGTTCGCTAAGGAATGCTTCACATTTAACATACGATGTTCGCGGTATAGAACAAGAACGGAAAAATTAAAATATAACGCACTTTGAAAGGCAATCTTGAAATTTGTGGCGTGACAAATGGAGACTGTGTAGGAGGGAAGTCTGTTCCATTCATTGGCGATTCTTGGCAAAAAGGAAGAATGGTACAAATTAGTTCGACAAGATGACACTTTAATTTTGTGTTGATGGTCGATACGAGATGATATGTAACTGGGTGTCGTGAAAAGGTGTTTTGTAAGGGAAGGGTTGAGGTAATATGTTTTATAAAAAAGGCAGACACGAGAATACTTGTGACGTCAGGCAGATCTAGTGGTCTTTTCATCGATGTGACGCTAGAATGACGTGAATAATTTGAGAGAATAAAACCGGCGGCGTAGTTCTGAATGCTTTCAAGGGAAACAACGAGAATGGTATGGGCAGGGTTCCATATAGCACAAGCATATCCTAATTTCGGGCCGACGACAGTCTTCAATAGTGTAAGCTTTAGTGAGGCGGGTGCTCATGCAAGGTTTCGTCAAAAATAGCCAAACGTTCTGTTAGCATTGTTAGTGACATATTCAACATGCATGTTCCATGATTGTTATAGTGATATACACACCAAGATACTTATATAAGTTAACAACCGACAGGGCAGTGCCATTAAAAGAGCATGGGAATATATCAGAGGAGGCGTGCATAATTTTGCATTTAGTTGTGTTACGCTGCATTCGCCATGTGATGCACTAGTTGGATACGCTATCCGGGACTTAATGTAGCTCACCGGACTCACTAAGGTTAGTTGTTTTGCGATAGATAACACAGTCCTCAGGGATCAGCCTAATGGTTGAATTAGAGATACAGTCAGGAAGGCAATGAATGTAGATCAGAAAAAGGAGATGAGAAAAGCCATAAGGTCAAGATGGAGAGCCTCCAATATGGCGCTTGTGGATATCTCTAGCGCAAGCCTTGATAAGGCCTCGGACGTGTTGGTCAGTGTTAGGAAAGAAAACCTCTTAATGAGCTTAAAATGGCTGTGGGAGAAGATGTGGCGTAGGAAACGCCTTTGTGAAGGCTGAAGGGGTGTGGTCTAGGGTGGCCATGTCCCCTCAGAGACGGCAGAGCGGGTCAATGATAGCAGGGTGCTTGTATGAGTACACGAGGGGCAAGGGTGCTCGACGTCTGACGTCGAGGCCAAAATGTGCGAATACTAACCTGCGCTATTGCTTCATCGTTGAATGCCGAAGGAAATGGCTTTATTCCCTTCGCTCGAAATCACCGCGAACGACTGCCTCTCAGCCTCCATTATGTAGAGCTACCAATAGCAGACGATTCAGGCACTGAAGAACATTCCGGACGCACCCGGTTTGGAGGGTACAGTGTATTACGAACAGCCCCTATTACCGGGAAGAAGGAAGACGTAGTCAGCACCGTGTGAGAACGGCTCTCTTGCCTCAACAAATTTCTCAAAGACAGATATGGTACAGTGCGAATCATGGCACAGTGCGAATCACATTCCCTGAATTCTCGCACTGGGTGAATGAGAATAACGATTCACATTAGCCAAGTTCCAAAGAGTTGATATGCTTTTCAAATTATTCGACCATCGATTACGACATTATGCTTGTACTCGCTTGTAAGGCGTGTGCCTAGAGGTGGTGACGGGCTCCAGTTGTCAAACTTATTGTCCTCAGTTGTCATGAATTCGGGGAATGCGAAACGGAGTCGGCCTATCAACTCACAAAAAGGCGTGGTATTTTCATCATTCTTTGTTACTAGCCTTAGCGAAACAGGTTTAGGCTTCATGCCTCCAGTGCTACCGATCTCATCGACGCTTACTTCAGCGAACACAAAATAGATATGGACACAGCAGTAACCTTTGTGTACACCATAGGAAGCGTCCATGATGAATTCCAACCAACTCGCCCAACTTTCAATCCTCTTGCTATCAATCTATTATAGCGCATTCCAAACTGAAACTAGTGGTGTGCACACTAGTAGAACCTAATGAGCAGTGCTAACCACGCACAGCATCCCAGTTTTCCGTCGTGTTCTGCCACACCAAATACAGTTCTGGCTGCCCAAAAATTTGTCTCCTTTGAGCGCATTGCAAGAACACGTCCACAGAGTTTTACGTTAATTAAAAACACACCTTTTGCCACAAGACTCTGCTGAGGCAATCACATCGTTTAGTGTTGTCTCGAACAGACACAGCCTACGCACCCGCGCAACTTCCACGATCGTGAGGTGTTTAGCATTCATGCCATCGGTATGGCTATCCATGTAGTTCTTGGATGATGGTGCCGTGAGGCGCCAGTTAAGCCATGTCACTGCGGCGTCTCTTGCGTTGCTTCGGGGGCGTAGGAAATCACAAGTGTCGGAGGTGTCGGTGTGTTAGGGACACGCCCAGTTCAAGCGTTGAAACCGATGTCGTTCAATGCTACCTACATTATTACCCAAGGGCGGCACTCCTTAGGGAGAGATCTATAGTGGAAATCCCCTTAATCGTGGCGTGCATCCATGTCTCTTTCAGTCAGCGTTAGTCTCACGCGTATGGGCAACGCGTTCACCCCTTTTCTCGCAGTTTCAGCACTCGTTTAGTCTTGAAAGGCTCCCTGTTTTTCGCGCGGAGCACCTTAGAAGCTGGCCTGCAGCGCATCTCTGCTGTCGTCACGGTGGCCGCATCCGGGAGAGACAGTGTGAGCGCTTTTGTGCACGGGTTCAGGAAGCAGCGTACCCAGACTGTGTATGCGTAGGGTTGTCGTGTCAGGAGCGATTCTAAACGAGTTTCTGCTGATGCACCCCGGCTGTTGGCGTCTAATGTCGTCATCGTGGCCACGGTAAAGCAAGCCCATTAGCAGCGACTGACGTGTTCCTGTAGGAAACAACGTCGCAACACTGCATGCTTTGCACCTTCCCAGGTTTCACGTTAGGTGAGGTGTGTCTTGTGCATTCCGTCATGTAGGTAAACGCTGCGTCTTGCTGCGAGAACTTTGTTTCCCTTCTTTTTCGCTACTCCGAGACAGAAGCACCTTTTCATTACCAACCCTGATGCGATGTCTTTCTAGCAGCAGGGCTGTATAGGGTCGACATTACTGCGTAGTAGCCCTCGCCATCCTTCCAAGCATAAACATATAAAGTTCCAAGCATAAACATGTAAAACAAAATAAACAAAAGAGCGATTTGAAACTGGGTGCTCACAATCTGATGGCTAGCGCCATAACCTCTAGGCCGTACGCCTACATGAATTTATGAGAACTATATGTTATGACATGGTACCGACTAATGTTACACAACTTGCTATAGCCGAGAGAAAGAGCAAATGCGTGCGAGAGAAACAGATAGAAAGAGCGGAATACAGAAAGAAGCACAAGTCTCGGGTTGGACAGAAGGAGCCAGCGCTTGCCGTCAACCCAGGCAATCGATATTATGTACCCCTTATGTACTATTATGTACTATTATGTACCACTTATGTACTACTTACTGTATCACTATCCCTATTATGTACCAGCACACTGGTACATAATAGGGATAGTGATAACCATAGTGTTACACGATAATGATATCACGAGTGATACTCAAAGCTAGAAAGCAAAAAAGACTAACAAGCTCTTGGCAAAGCTCTGCCACCACCTTAGCTGTGTCCAGTCGTCGCGACGTTAGGTCAGTGAAGTTGCTCCATTTTTTTATAAAAAAAAGGAGCAATCTCTGCGTCGTAGGTGTGCAGACGTATCTGCTTCGCCATTTCCACTATTCACACGATTTGCTCCCTGCACTCAGCGGTCTAGCGACACGTATGTTTGGATTCAATCAACCTTGCAATAGCCGATGCATATTCATCTGCAGTAATCGCAAAGGAAATTAGTTACAGCCCTTGTAATTACGACTATTCAACTTCTCTTACTCATGTTACTCGACGTCAAAGTTTCGCTACGGCCCCAACCTAATGATCATTCCTAGTGGCGTGTGCAAATGAACGCAGTAGCATTGGAAAAGGGAATGATTTTGAGACTCTAGGACAGAAATTTCCCTCAAATAATTTTATTTGTTACTGCGCGGACGGAACAATCGCCACGGCAGTTACATGTCTGAAGCGACGGTTTACTTCTTGCCCATGGAAATTCCTCCAGCTCCTCCGACGCCACCGCCATGCGAAGCGGCAGCTTCGTTGGGGGCCAAGATGATCAGCACTGAAAACACAGACAGTACATCGGTGCCAATAAATACAGGATTAGTGAACCAACAAATAAAATGGCTTAAGAAAGCCACAGGGGACATTCTATAAGTTTCTTAATCCTAGTATTTTAATTGTGGAGTAACATCAATAACCAATAATGTGGACGGAAGAACCACTCCCTTCGTAGATCAACGGTGGAGCATAGGGAGGGTCAGCTGAATGTAGTGAGTTCGGTCCCCACCGAAGGCAAGTGTGTTTTTGCTTCCACTTTAATCGCTTTCTACTTACTCCGCAATTGCCCCGCCACGGTGGTCTAGTGGCTATGGTACTTGGCTGCTGATCCGAGGGTCGCGGGATCGAATCCCGGGTGCGGCGGCTGCATTTCGATGGAGGCGAAATATTGAGGCCCGTGTGCTGTGCGATGTCAGGGCACGTTAAAGAACCCTAGGTGGTCGAAATTTCCGCAGACCTCCACTACGGCGTCTCTCATGATCAGAGCTGGTTTTGGGACGTTAAACCCCACAAATCAATCATCAATTACTTACTCCGCAATTACAATACTCCAACCAAGAAATTTCAGTAACATCCCCTGTGCTTTCCTAGGCTTCACTCTTTATTTATTGACTAGTTTCTAACAAATAAAGGAGACCATGACCCCTTACTTCCCTTCCAACAAACATAGGTGTTTCAGTGGTAGTTCGTGTACATTTGCGAGAAGGAAAAATAACGTACATAATTGGATAATAAACACACTGCGACTACGCTGTTCTTGCTTGACGTGATGTATCATCAGTGTATTAAAAAAGGGGGGATGATTTCGAAGCAACTGGACTGGAAACATCACACTGTGAATGTTAAATATCCGGAAAAGAATATTTACAATATGCACCAAGACACATTAATTACGGCACTTTAATGTCAGCGCGAATGGAGGTTTTCTTACACCACTTTCATACATCTCGCGCTGTGTGTGTATTGTCTTTCCTTTTGCTTCAGCGTATTTTCCCCTTAATGAAAGGCTTTTATCTATTCCCTCAGGGCGCCTTGAGCACAAATCAGATACACCAAGCAGCAAGCAGTGGCCCACGGACATGATACTAGTGTTGTCAGCAGAATAACAGGAAAGATTATTTAGCAACACGCTTATGTCCGCACATACGCATTTTGCGATGTTTCTTTTAACATCTGGCAATTAAGAATTGTAGTTCTTCAGCATGAATGCAGGGCTTGCCCTCCGCGCCACTGACTTCAATAATCCGCACATTTAAGTTCGAACTGCCAAATTCGAACGAACATGTCGGACTTCAGCTTACCATTTGCCCTCGATCCAGAGGGTCACTACTCTAATCACCCCGAACAAAATTATCCTAAGGCATAATCATGCCGTTCAGTGTTTCCTTCCATTATATATATAAAAGCTCCTACCTAAGCCAGCAGCGACGACTGCCAGAAGGTTCATTCCCAATGGACGGTTCATCTTGAAGTATTCTGCGTACAAACAAGATACACGTGAACAAAATTTCTCCAATGCGTGGTTTGATGCTGCCATGTAATCGTTTTTTAAATAGCACCACAACTGGAGATAACAGCGCTATTTCTGTATTGCGAAAGTCTTCAACAGTTACTACGCGTGAAAATTACTCTTAAGCGCAACTAAATTCAGGTATGATGAAATAGACCGAAGCTGTGCTACTTTCTTTGCAAATGATGAGATGAAGCGCAATAAAGCAGGGAACGGCAAGTAAGCGCAGAAAAGCAAGCGCATGTCGTAAGACATTGCCTCACCAGTACGAGCTTCGAGTCCCTTTTTCGTGAGAGAGCTTGATGCACCTTCTTCGGATCATTGTTCTGCGTCTTATATACCCTAGCGATGAGTTCTTCACATGAACACACGGATATGGAGAGAGTGTTTAAACGTTCTAAAAATTTGCGCCACGCTGCGACGATACAGCAGGAAGAATTTTACTGCCGCTCAGATAATTCCCTCCGACCGAAGGTTTCGAATTGCCCCATAATATAATTGACGACACTTACGCAGTTCATTGGTCTTCCTGTCAACATCCGATACCAAAAAAAAAAAAGCAAATAATGTATTTCGTTAGAAGTCGGTGCCATTAGAGTATGCACAATAATGTCCATTCTCAACAGCGGTCAGCATTTTCGTAAACAGCGTTTTGGTTAACGTTCTAGCACTTGCACGAAAAAGTAATGACATTACGCTCACCATTTACAGCAGGCTCTCCAAAAAAACGTGGCAGGACGCCTACGGCTGGGGCCACTCTAGTCCAGTCTAGTGGCACTAAGAAAAGCTATGGTATCTCCAATAGCCATGGATGCGCTGCTGCCGTAGATAAATTATGCGCGACGCTCATGTAGCCACAACACATGTGCACCGCCTGGAGCATGTGCCAATAAACAAGCCCGGGTCGACCTGAGCCCGCCATCACAAACCTTAGAGGGAAGGTGTCAGAAATCACTGCTGGAGAATAAGAAGACTCAGTAATACGGCGAGGCTCAAGAACACGAGAAATCAGTAAGCGCCCGATCGTTCGTAAGGGGTTGGTCACCACCATGAAATAGGAGAGCGTGAACATTTTTAAGAAATGTCCAATGTACGTCATTTGTACGCGCACCTGTTCCTCTTGCGCTCATTCCTGCAGCCCACAACAACATAAAGGCGCACTTCGTTCATCAGACTTCTCCCTTGCGCTCATGCGCTCATGCCTTATATTCATTACTACATCATGGCAGAAACGTCTCATCAGACGCTACTACAAAATTGCATAGCCACAGCTCCGCATATAGATTCGCCGTGCTGCGGCGGCGATGCCAGCCGCGCGAAGTGTCGCCTTTCTCAGCCCCGGCCCATCCTTGGTAAGACCGGTCGACCGAAGGATCGATTTCTGGGGTGCCACGTCCCGAAACCACGATATGATTATGAGATGTGCCCTATAGTGGAATTATCCGGAAATGTCGGGCACCTCGGGTTCTTTAACGTGCCCTGGCATCGCGCGAGCTTCAAGATTTCTCCTCCATCAAAATGCAGCCTCCGCTGATGGGACTCGAGTCGGAGATGATCGGATCCACGCCGAGTATAACTGCCACTAGACCACCGTGGTGGCGCACTGCCGTTTATTTTTCCACCGCCAGTCATCCCCTCGATAGTCGCGTGTTATTACAAGTCGCACGTACGGAGCGTTCTCGCGACGCCTGTGGTTATACAATCTGTTGTTCTAGTTTTTAAATGCGAAATATTTCTTAGCGAACTTCGGCGACGTTGAGCGTATCTATCTATCTATCTATCTATCTATCTATCTATCTATCTATCTATCTATCTATCTATCTATCTATCTATCTATCTATCTATCTATCTATCTATCTATCTATCTATCTATCTATCTATCTATCTATCTATCTATCTATCTATCTGCCTTGATGTAGTAATGAGCTGAAGGCATCACCGCATGAGAAAGGACACGTATGATGAGCGCAGTGTGCTTTTATGTTGTTGTGGGCTGTAGGAATGAGCGCAAGAGGAACAGGTGCGCGTGCAAATGACGTACATTGGACATTCTTAAAAATGTGCACGCTCTCCTATTTCATGGTGGTGACCAACCCCTTACGAACGATCGGCCGTTTACTGATTTCTCGTGTTCTTGAGCCTGGCCGTATTACTGAGTCTTCTTATTCTCCTGCAGTGATTTCTGACACTTTCTCTATTAGGCTTGAGATGGCAGGATCAGGTCGACCCGGGCTTGTTTTATGGCACATGCTCCAGGCGGTGCACATGTGTTGTGGCTACATGAGCGTCGCGCATAATTAATCTACGACAGCCGCGTATCCATGGCTACCGGAGATACCATAGCTTTTCTTAGTGTCACTAGACTGGACTAGAGTGGCTCCACCCGTAGGCGTCCTGCCGCCTTTTCTTGGAGAGCCTGCTGTGAATAGTGAGCGTAATGTCATTACTTTTTCACGCAACTGCTAGAACGTTTACCAAACGCTGTTTATGAAAATGCTGACTGCTGTTGAGAATGGACATCATCGTGCACGCATACTCCAAGGGCACCGACTTCTAAGGAAAGACCGTTTTTATTTTTTTTTGGTATCGGACGTTGACAGGAAGACAAATGAACAGCGTAAGTGTCGTCAATTATATTATCGGGCAATTTAAAACCTTCGGTCGGAGGGAATTATCTGAGCGGCAGTAAAATTCTTCCTGCTGTATCGTCGCAGCGCGGCGCAAATTTTTAGAACGTTTAAACACTCTCTCCATATCCGTGTGTTCATGTCAACAACTCATCACTAGGGTATATAAGACGCACAGCAATGAAGCGAAGAAAGTGCATTAAGCTCACTCTCGGTAAAGGGACTTGAAGCTCGCACTGGTGAGGCAATGTGTTATGACACGCCCTTGTTTTTCGGCGCTTACATGCCGTTCGCTGCTTTATGTAGTTCGTCTCAGCATTTGCAAAGAAAGTAGCACAGCTCGGGTCTGTTTGATCATGCCCGAATTTAGTTGCGCTTAAAAGTAATTTTCACGCATAGTAACTGTTGAAGACTTTCGTAATACATAAATAGCGCTGTCATCTCCAGTTGTGGTGCTATTTAAAAAACGATTGCATGGCAGCATCAAACCACGCATTGGAGAAATTTTGTTCACGTGTATCTTGTTTGTACGCAGACTACTTCAAGATGAACCGTCCACTGGGAATGAACCTTCTGGCAGTCGTCGCTGCTGGCTTAGGTAGGAGCTCTTATATATATAATAGAATGAAACACTGTACGGCATGAATATGCTTTAGGATAATTTTGTTCGGTGTGATTCGAGCAGTGGCCCTCTGGATCGAGGGCAAATGGTAAGCTGAAGTCTGACATGTTCGTTCGAATTTGGCAGTTCGAACTTAAAAGTGCGGATTATTGAAGGCAATGGTGCGAAGGGCAAGCCCTGCATTCATGCTGAAGAACTACAATTATTAATTGCCAGGTGGTAAAAGAAACATCGCTAAATGCGTATGTGCGGACATAAGTGTGTTGCTAAATAATCTTTCCTCCTATTCTGCTGACAACACTAGTAACATGTCCGTGGGCCACTGCTTGCAGCTTGGTGTATCTGATGTCTGCTCAAGGCGCCCTGAGGGAGTAGATAAAATCCTTTCATTAAGGGAGAAATACGCTGAATCAAAAGGAACGACAATACACACACAGCGCGAGATGTATGAAAGGGGCGTAAGAAAACCTCCATTCGCGCTGCCATTAGGGCGCCGTAATCAATGTGTCTTGGTGCATATTGTAAATATCTTTTTTTTTTTCAGATGTTTAACATTTCCAGTGGGATGTTTCCAGTCCGGTTGCTTTGAAATCATCCCCCCTTTTTAAATATACTGATGATACATCACGTCAAGCAAAAACAGCATAGTCGCACTCTTTATTATCCAATTATGGACGTTGTTTTTCTTTCACGCAAATGTACATGAAGTACCACTATAACAGCTATATTTATTGGAAGGGAAGTAAGTGGTCATGGTCTCCTTTATTTGTTAGAAACTAGTCAATAAATAAAGAGTGAAGCCTAGGAAAGCACAGGGGATGTTACTGAAATTTCTTGATTGGAGTATTGTAATTGCGGAG
>CM023486.1:54506182-54701063 GCA_013339685.2 Hyalomma asiaticum
AAAGGGGGTGTGGGGGTTGGGTGCAAGGGTATTTGGGTGACAGGTGTTAGCGTGACTACTATAAATGGCAAGAGCGAAAGTTTCTAGAGAATCCGCTCTTTGTACATATCTTGCACATGCATTGTGTGCACAGGGCTAGAAAGCAGGGTGGAAAAAAGGAAACACACGCTCGGAACAGAAGTTACTCCTATGTCATGTGTCCCCCTCCTCCACCCCGTACCACCTGCCCCGCACCAACAATGCATTTCATGGAAAGCATGGGGCTAAGAAAAGGTAACTACACTGTTTAATGTCCTTGTTCTCCTGGAACTGGGTGGGGGCTCAGCACCTGAAAGTAGACTTTCTGGGAGAAACATTGTTAGCTTGTGCATACCTCAACCTTTTGTCGTCTTTGTTAACACTCTACCGTATCTAATGGACTCAAGAGTTCCCTTTGAAAGGTTTATGCCTGTAGGTTGGAGAGTATTGAACCTGTATATGAGATACGATTCCCTGTATTTTCCGTCCCTCGGCGAGCGGAAGTTTCCTTGGAGTATGTAGTTTCAGTTCATCGAAATTATGACCTGTCATATTAAAATGCTGTGCCACTGCCTTCGGCAGGTTATTCTGGATGGGTGCTGAGCCCCCATCCAGTTCCAGGAGAACAAGGACATTAAACAGTGTAGTTACCTTTTCTTAGCCCCATGCTTTCCATGAAATGCATTGTTGGTGCGGGGCAGGTGGTACGGGGTGGAGGAGGGGGACACATGACATAGGAGTAACTTCTGTTCCGAGCGTGTGTTTCCTTTTTTCCACCCTGCTTTCTAGCCCTGTGCACACAATGCATGTGCAAGATATGTACAAAGAGCGGATTCTCTAGAAACTTTCGCTCTTGCCATTTATAGTAGTCACGCTAACACCTGTCACCCAAATACCCTTGCACCCAACCCCCACACCCCCTTTTTTTTTTGTGTGTGTGTGTGTATGTTCGCACGTGCTGCTCTTCTCCTCCTCTCTTTCTGAGGACGGGGGAGGATGCACAAAGGCGTACATAAACGAACGCTGGAGAAGGCAGTTGCCGCCCTGACGAAGACAAGTCCGCTTGTCGAAACGTTGGCTCCCGCAACATTCCCTGTTTTAAATCGTACCTTGCGATTTGTTCATCGATTCAAGCATCCATCTTCCCCTGAGCTTCTCTTCTAGCATGGTGCCACAAGTGAGATAAGTCCAAGGAACCACGTAAGGCCTCAAGCAGGGAAAATTGTTGAAATACAGAGCAGCAAGAGCAGTTCTCTGGTAATAGCTGTAGGGCTTTGTGCGTGCTAAAAGCACATGAAAGGCCCTCCACAACACCAAAGCCCCGCCACGGTGGTCTAGTGTCTATGGTACTCAGCTGCCGATCCAAGGGTCGCGGGATCGAATCCCGGCTGCGGCGGCTGCATTTCGATGAAGGCGAAATGTTGAGGCCTGTGTGCTGCGCGATGTCAATGCACGTTCAAGAACCTCAGGCAGTCTAAATTTCTGGAGGCCTCCACTATGGTGTCTCTCATAATCGAAGCTGGTTTTTGGGACGTTAAACCCCACAAAACAACAACACAACACCAAACTACCTTTTATTTCCCTCTCTCCCTTGCTCTTGCACATAACAGCAATTAATGGAATACAAATCGTGCCATTCCGCTGGGCCACTGGTGCAGTCTCTAGGGCCACAAAATATACATTGTCATTGTATCCGACGAAGTTGGGTGACAGATTGCTTGATATACTTGGGCTGCAGTTCATTTATTACAAACTGTATATAGAATGGCTGGATGCTGTATTGCACTCAAGTTCATTATAAGTGGGCTTGACTGTATTGCCCTTCACTGGTGCCTAATACATGTGAATCACATGTCTAAGAACCTGGATTATGCTTGTTAACATTAAAGCTTGGGCGAGTTGGTAGCAATCTATTATGAAAGATTTTTGCAGTAAGAAAAAAGGACGGGCAGAGGCAAGGGTGCTGACTTCCAACTGAAATTTTATTTTCGATACAGGTGAGTATATACACGAAGGAGAAGGCAGCCAGGCAGATGACTTGGCACAAGAATAGCGTATATATAAAATAGCGTACGCACATGCCCCATTGCCACCACTGTTGCTCTGAAACCCGGCAAGATATTCTAATTGTTGATTTGACAGCGTAATCGAGGGTGCACTGATGCACAGATCGCCCAACTGCTTTATTAAATGTGCCTCAATAATCCGGCGAGTTAACTGATTCCTGTGCTTTGCCGTGATTATAAATTCTGTGAAACGTGGTGTGCACCCACAGTCGCGGCAGATGGATGCCGATATGACCCTGCGCAGAGTTGAACACATTGTTGTGATGCTTTCGAAGTCAATCATTTGCACATCTGCCTGTCTGCCCAACGTAACCTTATCTGCCAGTCAGTGGGATTGAATACACCCCCTTTTCTGCACAAGGGCTGAAAGATGATGTGTGTTCCACTGGCCAGACTGCAGTGCGTGAAGTGTGTTGCGGGTTAACCAACTTGCATATCTTCTGAAGTTTCTCAGGGGCAGAAAAGGTCACGTGCAAGTTGGCACGCTCTCTTAAAACCACCAACCAGTTTTTGTCAATTTTCACAGACTCATTGCGGCCAACACTTCACAGAATCTGCTTCAGTAGTTTTTCAGCCATAGCAGTCAGCAATCATTCGGGATAGCCAGCTCTTGCTATCCGGCTTACCTGCGCTGTCAAAACTGCGCTGCAAGGAATGGGGGCAAGATTTTTTTCTGAGAGTTGGCAAGGCACAGGTTCGCGATACTGCACTTTACTAACTTCGAATGTGCCGAGTTCTAAGGCAAAAGCGACTTCAAATCAACAATTAGAATATCCTGCTTGGTTTTAGGGCAACAGTGGTGGCAATGGGATGCATGCACACGCTACTTTATGTGTGCTATTCTTGTGCCAAGTCAGTCTGCCTGGATGCCCTTTCCTTCGAATGTATATATATTCACCTGTGTGGAAAATAAAATTTCAGTTGGAAGTCGGAGCACTTGCCTCTGCCTGTCCTTTTTTCTCGTATGTACATGCGCTGCAAGAAAAATACTGGATTATGCCTTGCTCATAAGCTTTAATATACCGTATTTACTCGTGAAATTTGCACACATTTTTTTTCATCTTAGAGCTCCGAAGAGGGGGTGCGCAAATTACGCGCAGATTTCGCGAACACATTCGAAATAACGTGTAATATAATGCAACGAGCGCGGTAACTGTTTTGGATACCATCTCATATAACACTACAAAACGCTGGTGTAAGAGAATACAGCTGCTCTATGGACACTTTCCGCAGTCCCTTCGCGTTGAGAGCGCAGCACGTAGAAGGGTTTACGAGCCACCCGCTGATGGCTGCCGAGATAGCGTGCGCACCAGCGCTATCTTGGCCGCCATGCGATCGTTCGGCAGCTGAGCCACACTCGCCCCCGTGCATCTTTTCACGCTCGTTAAAGACGGGCAAGGCGTTTCCTCCCCGCATCGACGGCAGGTGTCCCGATCGGGGTGATGTTATCGCATGCGCCCACCGAGCGACGGAGATAGGCTGGGCTCCTTTGATCTCTGCTTCAGCCGTTTTCGTCGCCCCTACTTTCATGGTTTTATTCTAGCGACCGTACTTTGGGCTCCGGGGGCTTCCGGAGAAAAGAATCGGAGTAAAGGTCGTCGCACTCACAGCCCCTTTTGTGTATGACAGCTCTCGCCTGCGCTGTGAGGGGCACGGCCGCGCAGCTGTTCTAAGTCTGTCAGTGCGTGCGTGCCGGCGAGCTGGCTCGGGCGGGACGGGGAGCGCAAAATGTGCGAGGATTTTTTTTTTTTTTAAGCTGGCTAAATATTAGGGGTTGCGCAAAATATGCGGGTAAATACGGTAATAATAGGATTTCTCTTTCATATGTCAGATTGAAGTTTACCAGCTGAGAACTCTTTTTAATTATAGTACTTTGGCATATTTTTCCTTTTCAGAAAACTGGTCATAGTACAAGTATTTGATACTTCTAGCTTTGCGTGTTCATTCTAATGCACTCATTATTTTCCCTAGTGGTGCACTTATCAAGTGCTTTTCACAGTCGCCATAGTGGAGCTGCATTCGTTTAGCAATTTAAGGTAAAACTTGCAACGCTTTTCAGTGGACCAGGTCTTGCTTTTAGGGTCATTGTTCCTTAACTCCTCCCACTCTCCTTTTGCAGTGATACGACAGCCCCAACACCAAACTCCCAACACCGCTAATGTCATTTAAAGGATTCCTGAAACGTTTCTTTGACATTATGTCACTTATTAGGCAACACAATTGTGAAATCATTCACACCATAAATAAAGCGAAGCACCTTGCACTAAGGCAGCTATGGGCTTATTTCTGTCGCCTTCCTCCTTGCCACTGGTGCTCCTCCTCAACTCAGTCAGCTGCAGAGTGCATGCTAGCCACGACTGCGCCTCCTACGTCAGCCGCTGTGCCGAGCCCTCCGCAGCGATGTAGTGCCACGATATCTCTACAGGAGGCCACCGGCCTCGGCTGTGCTAGCCTGTGTAATAGTGCACCGGCGACTCGTGTGTGCGCCACCAGATGCTGCAACGATACTGTTGGCTGGCCCTTCGGTGCTCATGACGTCCCGTGACTTGCGCTTCGTGGCACCCATCGCATGTCCCATGGAGAGGGGCAGTTGAAAACGCTTTGAGTCGAGTCGCGTCGATCTTTCGCTATGTGCATACTTAACACTTTGTAGCAAATTACGTGCTTAACGCAGAGTGCTGATATTGTTTTGCTAATGATCAGAAGGACCCGAGCTATCGGTGCAGCGCATTTGTACAAAATTGCCAAAACCATTTCAGGGTCCCTTTATGTGTTTTCTGTACCCATATAAGGTTTTATGAGACCTCGTGCTGTAGAAGTCTAGCTGCGCAATAATGAGTATCAGTGTTTAGTATTTGAGTTATTTAGTATTTATGTATTTATGGACTGGTTCTTTGTCATCGCGCAGATCCTGCTGGACGTTCCGTGCACCAATGACCGTTTGTCAGTGGCTGAGGACGACAACAACTGGTTCAGTCAAAAGCGGCTGCAAGAGCGTCTCAAGCTGCCCCAGCAACAGATGGACATGCTGTGCAAGGCACTGGCCATGCTGCGCCCTGGTGGCAGCCTGGTGTACTCTACATGCTCCCTGTCGCCAATTCAGAATGACGGGGTGGTACACATGGCGCTGCAGCAGTTTAGGCACACCTCGGCCCAGTACGTCATCGTCGACCTCTCCGAGGCATTTGCCTCGCTACCGTTTCGTTTCTTCGGTGGATGTCGCTACGGGCAGCTGTCGCTGCCGTACTTGCCAAGCAATGTGGGACCGTTGTACGTGGCACGCATTGAGCGTGTTTGCTAACATGAGCTTGCGTGAAGTGCCATGCATCTTTCATTTGAGACTACAAGTTGTGATGATGACTTGAGATAGGGCTTTGTATAGTATGTGATTACTTGACGTAGGTGCCAGCTAGTCCACATGTGTATACCATTACTTAGTAACAGTATCTATGGGATTAATGCGTGTTGTGTGAATGTGCACGTGCAGCAAGCCTTTTAAAATTTCAGCTCTACGCTGTACGATAATTACTATACTACAGCCGAAAAACTACCAGTATTTCCCCTATGCCTTCCTTGGCTTCATTGTCTGTTGGATTCTTTAGGTTGTGTTTAACAAAGAAATGAGCTTTTGGTCTCCTTTTGTTAGCTGTTTTATTTGTATTTCAGTAGAAAGAAATGAGGAAGATTGGACAAAAAGTAACAACAAAAGACTAGAAGGTGACACACGGGTGAGACAGCTGCTCATATTGCACAGTTTTGATATAATTCCGTTTTCCTGCTCCGAGCTGCTCCAAAGCCATGAAAATTGGGAAAGTTCCTTCGAACTGCTCTAAAACAGCCTGGAAAGCAAGTATTTTGGTGCTCATGTCAGTTTCAGTGGGGAGAAAAAGCGGAGTCACGCAACGTGCATCGCGTGATTGAATCTCAGGCGTCCGAGATTTGCTGCAGATGCTTCAATTTTCGGGTTAACCTGAGTTGACACGAAAATCAAGACATGTGGAACCAAGAAACGTGGAATGCCATTATCTACATGAAATTGGAGTATCTTCAACGATTAGTTGCCACCACGGTGTTACAGTGTTACAATAGAGGGCAATGCACTGGTGAAAAGCTCAGATTAGCTTCTTTGTAATGGTGTAGAGCAGAAAAATATTGACAAAATCCTATGTGACCAGACTCTCCTGACAAAAGAGAACACAGATTAACCCACAAGAAGCGATAGTGATCCTTCAGAAGCTAAATAAGAAAATCTACAAAAAGTCAAAGCAGTGGTTCGTGAAATCATGTGAGTGGTCTTAACTAAAAGGCTATTGTGTATCTACAATTTTGTTGCAGTGAGAACTTTTTTTGAATTTGAGATGTGTACTGACCCCTGGTTGTGAAAAAGATACTTGGCTGCCTGGGATCCTCCAAATTTGACTTTTTGAGCTCTTAAGACATTGTATTAATTGTTGTAAGCCGCTCCAAATAAAGGTTCTCCTGCTCCAAAATGAAGGTTTCGCTGCTTCGAAAACTGCTCCCAAGCCTGTTTCTGCTGTCTTACCCTTCGTGAGACAACGCAAGTGCTTTGTGCTGGCACCTTCTAGTTTTTGTTTTCCTTAAGCATACAAGATTTTTTAAAGTGAATTATCAACCGTCTCAGTAATCGATCCTTTGAAGAATATGAGGCTCGGCATTTTTTATTCTATAACATAGCTTCTTTGAAGTCGTATTATGAAGTGTGGTCAACTTAAATTTCACATATACTGGAAATAGGTTGAAATGATATGGAGCAGTTCGAACCAAACTAAGCCTTGTCAACACAGTGACCTGAGCTGCGTTCTTGGATTGCTTACACCACCCTCATGTGCAACAATGCTGTGGGTAAAGTCCCTTGTTTCTTTTGAAGGGCCAGTAAACAGGCCCCGTCTCTTTTTCTTACGCATACCGTATACAGTAGAACCCCGCTGTTACGTTCCCGGCTGCTGCGTTTTCCCGGCTGTTACATCGTTTTTGGCCGGTCCCCGCATATCTCCCGTAGGATTCAATGCATTAAGAACCGCGCTGTTACGTCGAAATGTGGGAACGTTCCCGCATGTTACATCGCGAATCGTCATTCCAAGCGGCCACTGTCGACGTAAATATTGACTTTTCACGTAGCTTGACTTGGCTTGACTGCAGGATTAGCTGCACAATGGGCGCGCCAATTACTTTTGCAGCTTCCACCGTATCTAAATTATGGCACAGCGATGCAAACTGTTGGTGACGGAATCACGTACAATGATTACGTTTCCATCGATGACGCCATTGCCACCTCCGAGGTTTTCTCAGTCGACGATATCGTAGCAGAGTGTGCCGATGCGTGCACTGAAAGCGCTAGCACTGGAATAAAATTGTGTGCCAATCACCACTTTTGTCATTTTTCCATTTTTCCCATTTCTTGGCTCTTGCGTTTCCCGGCTCTTACGTTTATATTTTACGGTCCCGTGAAAAACGTATCAGCGGGGTTCTACTGTACACTCGTCCAAGGGACGCATCTTTTTCCCGCGATTTTGATGGGGTGCGGCCCTTCCACGGAAGTGCGAAATCCTTGTTCAATTTCCTACCCATGTATGAAAAGAAAAGAGCCAGGCCTGTGCGCAACCACAGGACAGTGTCAGCGTAAGCTGGGGGAGCAACGTTCTTGGAGGTCATTTTAAACGCTTGGGGAAAATAGTGCAAGTAGAGGTGGTGGGTATCCCCTGCTCCATAACTCTTATCATTTCGCGAGTAGGGAAGTACCCACTACACCATAATTACTGCGGTATTGTAACGTGCAAATCTGTATAACTGCACATCTTAGAGAGTCTGTTGGCGTCGTTTTCCCGAGAACGAACTGAACTCTCGGCCTGATGTCGACGGCGAGCGGCGGTTTGGGCTTCTCTCTGCACAGCTGGCTGTTGTGCCCGATGTTGCCTTGCTGCAGCCAGCGCGTGTAGCTCTGCGATTTGCTTCTTCAGCAGCGGTCCGCAACTTGCCCAAGAACCAAGTCAGGATGCTGACGGAGCTGCGCACGTCGCCTGCCGTGTGACGCATGGCACGATACGACAAAACTGCTTCAAAGGGTAGCATTTCGTTATAATGATGACGGAAAAGTTGAAGGAGATTGCTTCATAATGATGACGTTGATGATGCCTCTGTAATGGGTGCAGAGCTACGAAGCATGCACCCCTGTGTTCTTGCAAATTATTCCTCGAACTCGTTATGCAATCCACTTTCCGCGATGTGTAGTGGCATATTATTATTCTGCCACGTATCATTACATTTTTTAAGGCGATTCCTCGGCAGACGTTATACTTGTGTAGGTCTTTTAGCGATGATTTTTCAAGCACAGGCGTAGCTCAGTGGTAGAATGCTAGACTGCCACGCAGTGGGCGAGGTCGAATACTCCTCGGTCCTGGTTTTTTTTCTAAAATTTGCGCCATAGTGGATACGGATACCGGCGGCGGCAGACAACTATGGCGCAAAAACTGCCCTTGTTGTGATCTCATAACAGCTTACGCTGTAAAACCTATTTTATCGGGCCATATATACCTCATGATGGGATATCTGCTGTCTAGCTGCAGACATCCTTGCTAGATGTCTTCATCGGTATCGCTACTCTGCTGCTCAGGTAACATGCACGTTCATGTATCCGATCATCCTCAGTGCCTTCCATGGCACTGGAAATCCTGGTGACCTTAAAACTCTTTACAATAATGTCCGTGGACACCGCACGCCACGCATTTAAAATCCAAGAGCAGACCAGCTGAAGTGACGCCCTCCTTAGTCGTCCAGTCAGCGTTTTCTCAGTGGTGGCCTGCTGCCATCCATTCAGAGTACTGGCGTCTGAATTCTGCCTTAAACAGCCTATTAATACACACATCCACTGGTTTGGTGTGGACGCCTGAGCACTTTAAGGCCTCTGATGTTGATGTGAATGGTGTCCAATGAGTCACGCAAAGATGCAACACTGGAAGAAGATTTGACTGGATTGAGCATTCGTAGGTTTGCCAAGTAATTTTGCTCGATGTTCTTCGAGTTTCTGAAGTGATTCCTCAAAAGAGTGATGGCAGCTTCATATGAACCGTCCATAGCTTGAATGCCATCAATGGCCTTTGCTGCCTGCCCAGTCATAAGGCGCCTCAAATGGTGAAAGTGTTTGATGTTCGTTAGACTTGCATTTTCGTAGGCGGCATGCTTAAACATGCCTCAGAAAGGCTGCCATTCCAATGGGCTTCCGCTGAATGAAGCACTTTGAGCTTCGGAAAACGAGATCCAAGACCTGGTCCTATGCGATCCCTGATGTCAAGAGTGCTTCCAGCAGCAGAACCTTCCTGTGCAATGCGAATTCAGTCAGTCAGTCATTCAGTGTTTATTCAGTCAACTTAAGGGGGGACGTGGCAATGGGAATGCTCAATTTGATCAAAATTCTCCATTTTTCAATTTATTTTTTTTCATGATCCTTGGACCTTCTCTTACCTTGTGGTGGAATATTATAATGAAATACACAGTAGTAATACAGAAATTGCCGCTTTATCTATGTGTTGTCATCCAAAATCGCAAGAAAATCGGGCTTCCAAAGGTGCTGCCATCTTGATTATCATCGTAAAAAGGAGCAATCGAACCTGAGGATAGCCACACCACTGTGTTTCTCCAACATAGAATACAATCAGCAAAAGCGAGCAAGAACTTAGCCGCTCAAAATTAACATTTTACTGTTTTCATGAAATAAAACATTGAGCTCCGTTTTCTCAGCTTCCATTTTTTTAACAGTTGCTGTCAGTCATCCCAGTGCCATTTCATAACTAATGAAGCTAAATTCATTCTGTTTTTTTTTTCACTTAGATCCTGAAACATTAGTGAGCGCCGTAAAGCTATTCATTTCTACCTGCGCATCACACAAACATTTATAACTGTATTTTTGCAAACGTCATTAGTAAGAAAATATGTCGACATTTCAAAAATTTTTTCTGTACTCATTTGGACATAAAAAAAATCAATGAACAGCTTTACGGCATACAGTGGGCCTTAGTGTATATGCTTAAGTAAAAATGGTACGAAATTTTGTCTAATTAACTGATTAATTAGGGGTGACCGCAAGGGTCTATAAAGTGATGTAACTCAGAAACTATGATAGGTAGCTTAAATCCGATTCCATTTAAGATATCACCATAGGAAACTACATCAGTGTGCCAAATTTCATCAGTTTATACCCATAAGTAGCAAAGATAGTTTTCATTGCCATGTCCCACCTTAATACAAAAAAAAGTTACAAGAGTATTTGGACCATTAGCCTGTGTGGCTAGTTAATGTGTGTTGGGACGGCTCCTCGGTTGAGTGGTGATGGCGCCTTAACCTGTTCCATGTGGTGGCACAATAGCACCAAGGTAGCCGCAGCATCGTCTTGGTATCTGTCGTAGACGCGTAATCCTCTGCAGCTTGGTCATCGGTCAAGTGGCCTTCGAGCTCTACATTGACTGCCCGCAGTCCCTCGTTACAACTCTTCAGCCTGCAATGACCCACACAAAGGTTGGCTGAGGTGAATAAGTTCAAGTCGATGGGTTGCCTAGCCTCGTTCCGTAGATGTGTGTTCAGAGCTCGGTGAGTCATTCACTTGCCTTTTATCTGCTCCATCTTCATTTCTGGCATAGTCCTTCCTTCAGCGGTTACTTGGATGGCAGAGTTCTGGGTTTGTCAGCACCATAGAATGTGGTAGAAAAGGTTGAGTTTATAAGAGCGAAAATGCTTTATTCCTCACAGCAGGCTGCTTTATGGTCCACCAGTAAAAATTTTTGTTGTTCTAGTTGGTGTATTGCACTGACGAAAAAATGTAATACAGGCAAGGAGACAGATGAGCGCAGGAAAACAGTAAGGAGTCGGCCGCTTTCCTGTCATCCTTACTGTGGTTTTACTGTGCTTGGCTGTCTGCTTGGCTGCATAACATTTTTTCATCAATGATTGACCAGGTTACGGGACGACATATGGCTTAGGCTTGGGCATCTTAATTTGCGAGAACCCAAGCGTGATTACATTGTGTGTGAGCATACGCGCTGTCCCTTCGCTCCATTATTTTATTATTTTCGCTTTAATGCATTAGGTGGCTGCCAGACTGGCGCACTTGTGCACAGGTTTTTACCCTTCTTCCCAACATCGCATAACAATCAGTGTAACGTTCTTACATGCAAGAGATGTAGGGAATTTGGAGATGGAAGCGTGCTGTTCTTGCACTAGGATTAAGGTCACGTTAAAGCCTATTAATGAGCAAACAGACAGTGAAGCCTAGGAAAGCATAGGGGAAGTTAATTGTAGTATTGTAATTGTGGAGCAAGTAGAAAGGAATTAAAGTGGATGAAAAGACAAACCTGCCTTCAGTGGGAACCGAAGGCAGGTTTCGTAGCTCAGCAGTAGAGCATCGGACGCGTCATCCAAAGGTCGTGGTTGGTTCCCACGATCGGTTCCCACAGTTCGGTTCCCACAGTTCCAGACGATCTTGGTTGAGCTTGTATGTGAGTACGTAGGTAATACCATTCTTATGAACCTCATCAATGATGTCCAGTACAGATGACAATGTCACTCGCAGAGATTCTGTTGTTTGCCCTGAAGCACACAAATGCATGCTCCGGTGATCATGGTTGTCCTATGTGGCATTTAGCATGTTGAGAAAGTCTTTGATGATCTGCACAATGAAAATGAAAGGCAAACAGTGACATCTGTCGTGCAAAGAATACAGACCAGGTAAACTCTCAGACAAGGTTATATCAGCAAGAACCACCTTGATCTCTGGCAAGTTTACTTTAATAATTTACTTTAATAATTCTTCGTCAGGGTGCCTGGCGTTTATTCACGTTCATTCATTCATGTTGTAAAGGCCTCCATACCTGCAGAATCCTCCAAGCCTTGAACACCTCCTTCCCTGTAGGCCTGTAGACCAATGGCGACGTTTCCGCTGAAAAGCTGCAGCACAGTATAGGAGAGCGCACAACATTTATGCATTGTAATAATTGAAACATTTTAAATTGTAGGGTAACCCTGAACTATAAATGTTGCATATGGTTTAACATATGCCCATTTCTCACTTGTGTTGCAAGGCGCACGCTCATTCTCTGGTAGTTTCTTGGTTGCACATGTACAGCCGTTGGCTTTGGCGCAACCTTCAGATGCCGGTTCTTCTCCATGTCATAAAGGAGCTGATAATGTGAAAAGTTTATGCGGTTGTCTCCTGCCTGAAAGTGGGTTTAAGATGACTACATCTACTAAGAGTCCACTTTATGTGACCGCAATAAAGTAAAAGTACCATTATAAGTATCTTTTATGATGGCTGGCCATATTTGAGCTTCAGCAGATGGTTCTGGGCACATTCACGTCACACATGAAGTGCAGGTATTTTGCATCGGGTAGACAGGGATGTGGTCCCTTGTGGCACAATGGTGCAATATTGCTGCTGACTTCCAGTTGCTGCCACATAGGCCAGTTGTTTCCTCCAAAAGAACTTGTTGTTGGGCTAGTTGGTAGAACATATCTAAACCTTATTTTGAGCGCAACCACACGACAGACCCACACACACACGCACCCACACACGTGCGTCGTTGATGCCTGGGTGTGTGTGTGTGTGTGTGGGTGTGTCGTGTGGTTGCACTCAAAATAAGGTTTAGAGATGTTTCCTCCACTGTTGCTTATAACTGCAATTACTGTTTCCCCATTATTATGGAGCTGCAGCACTGCTTCAAGCATGAGCTCTGCCAAAATTTTGATGGGAGTAGCACCCTTGAAGTGGCACAAACGTGAAAACCAGTGTGTGGCCAACAGGTTGATTTGTTCCTTCATTTGAAAGGCCATTGTGTAGTCTGCAATTCATTAATCTTGTAGCGCAATGTGCTAAGTTATAGGCTTAATGCTGCTTTATTTGATCTAAAATCAAGTTGCCAAATTTGTGGCCACCTGTATTGCACAACTGCTTCTGAATTCCTTCCAAGCAAATAGTGTTGAAGCCATACTTGCACGGTATACCCTTGAATACTTGTGTCAGGTGACTCGGGGATGGCAAAGGCAACAACATCATTTCAGCGATACGCTTATGCGCTTGCAGGCTTGATATAGTCAACATCATACAGTTCAAGATTCACTCAGCCTTGTAATGCATGCCGCGTGCCGTCATCACCTTGAGCTGCTTGAATGCTGTCATGAATAACGCGTTGAAAAGGCGGAAGCTCAGCCAGTGCACCTACAACGCCCTGACCTGGAGTCTGAAAGTTTTCCTTTCAGTGCCAAGATTTCCCTGCCCTTTAAGAAGGCAGCTGTGGCTCAGAGCACCCTATTCTTCAAGTTCCGCATTATGTTCCTCTTGTTAGGTGTTGCTTTCATTCTAATTTTATTTTTCATGTGCAGGCTGGTAACACATACTGGCTGTTTTGGAAACAGGCTACAGTGTTTCTGATGCATATTGTTTGATGGCCCGTACTTGTTCAGTCAGTCCACTTATCCCTGAACAGATGTTCAAGGTGTCGACTTCTGCCAGCAGGGTTTCAGCATCACAGACACTGGTTGCAGTTCACAGCAGCTGCTTATGCTGCTTGTTGTAACCATTTTTGGCATCTTCAGTTTTTGTCTATGACCACTATTTGGTAACTTGTATGCTCTGCCTTGAGCTACACGCAGAAAACACCGCACGTTTTTCCAGTGTTTTTGTCGTCAATAAAATCGAGCCTCCAGTTCTTGGAAGGCTGGGCCGTAGTCGTCAAATCATCGAATCTCACGCCAGAAGCATGAGAATTGGACAGTCATGGAGGCGGCGTTTCATCGGCACTGTCTGCGCAGGTATCACTCATGCAACTTGTAGCGTAACTGCAAGTTTTTTTTAGCACAGCGGCTAAACGCGCAGAGGTTTTCCTGGTGACTTCTGCCTGCGTGCCAACCTTGGTTTGGAGATTCGCTTGGGAATGCCAGGAAATAGATGAGGGATAGTGCCAGTGTGCTAGCTCTCATTTCCCACGTGGAATTAGCAATTCCTGTCCCTTACAATATGTCTGTAGTACTTAAAGTGAGCGCATGCACTGATCACTTGAGCTCAAGATTCGGTGACGTTGCAGAGAGCGCGAGCGCCAGACCAGCTCGCCACACTCGCTTTGCATCATAGCGTGTGTACAATGTACGCTTGAAGGACCAACACGGAGAGGAAGCAGAAAAATACGGCTTTTGGCGTGGCCTCCGCGATCGGCTGCTAGAGCCGATCTTGGAGGCCACGCTCGGAGGCCATAGCGCGGCGCGCCCTTGTCTCTCTGTGACGTCACGATATCAACTTACAAAAGTGAAACGTCACAGATGGCCCACAAACTACGTCATGCTAGTGACGATGTCGCGAGGTGCCGCAAACCCAGATGAGCATTTCTGGTCACTTTAAATACATATTAAAATATCTTAACGACAACGTTCGCCGTTAATACTTGGCCACAAGTGCCTTCAGATGTTCAACAACCAAACAACACAAACATATCGGGTTTGAAATTTTGGTGTCATGGGCCCTTTAACAATGTTTTCGGCCCTGAAATGGCGCTCGAATACCTTTGATGTGCCAGTGAGCCTCCTGTCCTTTCAATGTAATGCCTGCTCCCACCTTTTGAATTCTGTAGGATTTCGTGGTGGTGTGAATAAGTGGTGTCCAGCAGCATTGTTACTATAGCTGCTTGTGTAGCCTGGCACAAAACAGGAAGGCATACGGGAACCTTTCGTATTTTCACCTAATGCACGTCACTGGAACGGCATGAATCACATCACAGCCCATAGCGAATCCAGCCAGTGTTCCTATCACAAGCAGTGTAAATAAGGCATCACATGCTGCAACTGCGCCAACGAAGAAAGACGCAAGTGCAGTGCCGCTAGAGTGCGTGACCTCTATTCCACCCGCCTTTCAAGTGGAGCTCCAAAACTGAAGTAGAGTGTTCGCATCATGTTCACATTGCACAATCTCCTTAAAACAAATTTTCAGCCTTAGGGTTGTTTATTAGCCCTGCAAGAATGAAAAATCACCAACTTATGTGCACAAGCTTCAGGAGGCACTTGAAATGTATGTCCCAAGCAGGAGCAGTAGAAAAAAGCAATGCGATTAATATGACAGTTTTGAATTATCGCAGATTCATTATCTCACTGCGAGAAAAGTTGCCTCATGTACAGGAAGCACTTATGTTTGACTTGATCAAATATTGTGCAGTTACTGCAAAACTCGAACACTGCAACATAATTTTAACTAGTAATTCTAAATAGAAAATCACATAAAATTGTCATTAAAATAACTGCTTCCTTATCGTACATGTGAATTTACTTTGCTAACATCAAAAATGTAATTCTTTCTGTAAGGCTAGTTCTTTTTCATTCGTATGTATACTACTCCATAATACAAGAAACATGTTAAGAAGCCCTGTTGTTGTTCACTTGTACACTTAGGACTCCATTCTGTTTTGTTTAATACAAGAAGCATACTAGGAAGCACAGACACTCTATAAATGACTTTCTGGCTTCACTGTACTTGATGAAATACAAATGCAGATAAGGAAAACAAGCAATTGTTCTCTGACAGTACTACTTCCTTTCTATTCTGGTTGTTTTCGTGATTGTATTTGTTCTTTGCTGTTCTTTACTAGCATCTTTTTTCCTAAATAAAATTGCATATGATGTAATAAAATAAGTAGCGTACTATTCATTCCACTTGTGTGTTGGTAATGTAAGATAGTGAAAATATGTCTTATTTATTGTATTACGCATTGCACCTCTAGTAAGCATTGTCATAATTCCAGCTAGCTTGTGAAGGTTTTATTGGCCCAGTCAAACCATCATCATCCATAACAGCCTTTATAAAGTTAAACCCCTTCAGAATCCACTCTCTTTTGCCCAAGTGAAATGATTTTAAATAATTTGTATTTTTGGTATGTTTATAAACTATATTGCATGCATATGTCTGTCGGTTGCAACATGCCATGTAATAACGTTAATAAGATTAGAAACATGTAGCACACCCTCTGACAGCAGCTGTCACAGTACGATGTTGTTCAGTGCACAATGTTGAGTCACTTGAGTTACTTTTTAAGTTGTATATTTTAAGTGGAGGCAGATGAACATGCCATATAGGGATTTGTTATTTCACTGTGAATAAAGATAAGTTTTCTCTGAATGTGCAGTATCACTCTTTAATTGCTTTTAATGCCATTGCCTCACAAGGATAAATGCCTACTCTTTGTTTCAGAGCTGTCATGCAAAAATTATGTTGAGCAAGAGTGTCTGTACTCTTCTAGATGTGCAGATTTAGATTAAAGTTGCTAGTAAATAGTTGCAGAGAAGGACTAGTTTTATGGGCTTTCCTGTCTAAATTAATGCTCCAGGAATTGAAAAATCATGCTGCCTGGCAACAAGTAAGAGAGACATGAATCTTTTTGCTTTTATTGGCGCAGTGTGAAATCTAGTGACATGTCTCAGAACTAATCAACCAACTTGGCCTACTTGGCCTACTACTGCTGTACTATTACTACTTTTCTGTGTTTTAATGAGATCTTTGCTGATTAACTGTTTCTCTCAGGTGCTCGTGGTTTAGTTGGCTCTTTTGAACACAGCTTAATATAGTGGTTTACCCTCAGCTAAAGTTGCCTTACAGAAACATTTTTATCCCAGCAGCTTGAAAGAGAGCTAAGCTGAAATTTCGTAAGCGCCCGAGAATTGTACCAATGCGCCTTAAACGATGTCTTTAGCGCTGCCATATGTTTTGCTAAGCAATGCGGGCTGTAATAAACAAAAAATGAAAACTAACGTACGTCCTGACTTCGGGAGCCCCTTCTGTATATTTTAGTCATATAATCTATGGACTAATTTACAATGAAATTTGATTCGTTTTCCTCTTTACCATTTCGAAACCAGGTTTGATTTTTCTAATCACAGCGCCATCGACAGCGTAAAAATGCACGAAGCCGTAGGCAGTGCCACAGCCGGAGCCCCGTGTTTCCGCGCCAAGCATGGCGCCAAGAATACCGCACTTGTCAAAGGCGGAATGCAGTGTGTGCGACCGTTGAATGTGTTTTCCCGATTCTCTTGGAGGTAGGCGTTGACACTCTTTGTGAGTAAGTTTAATGGCACTTTTATATCCAAAATATGCTTAAAGGGACCTCAGAGCTAGCGCTGCAGTTTTCCAAGTGGGTACGAAAGGAAGAAAAGCCGGGACCCTTTTGTTTTTATTGCATCAATTTCGATCCCTTCGAACTTAACTCACTTCGGAGTACTGCAACCCACAGAGCAACCTCTTTATAATGAATATCGTAAGCAGAAAGCATCGCGCCTAACTGCTGCGTTTATTTGGTTTACCTTTCTTCCATAGAGCAGGTTTCATTGTTTTTAGTGGGAGCCATGTGCATTGTTCGCCGCTGTCTTTGAACGTTTTTGATTTCCGTGCTTCGCGAATCCGAAAGTCAACCGCGTAACGTGATTTGTGCTCTTTCTTTCTACGCCGCTCGCGCTCGAGTGGCGCGCAAGATAAACATGGGCAGTTACAGACTTGCATTTGCCAACGGCCGCGCCTGTTCTCCCGTGGAAGTGCGTACGCCAATGGCAAAACAACGACACCGCTGAACGAACTGTAGATTTTGGTTCACCGTTCCTGGCGCCTAGAGTGTGCGGTGATTAGTGCGGCCAAGTGTGCGTGTCCGAACGGCGCTGGGATTTGAACCCGGTACCTCCTGCATTCGAATGCCGACGCTCAACCGTTTCGCCACCGCCGTGGTTGGTTGCAACTTTGTCAGAGCTCCTGAAGAGTGCAGTTACCCGTGTGGGCTAAAATGCGAGAACAAGTTACTAGTGCCTTCCAAGTATCGTGTGCGAACGCGAGTTGCATGAGAGAGCCCCCAGCAGAGCGCAGTATCTCGTGTGTGTCGCGTGTGCAGCGTATATTTAACAGCCGCTAAAGAGAGGGATGAAGAAGAGACGTGTTCGAAAGGTGAACAGCATGTACTTTAGTTGGGTCAAAAATCAGAGTGCAGGAGAGGCTGCTTACGCACAGATGGGATGCATTTGTCCTCTGTTTGTGCATGTAGTGATGGTGTGCCCCAGCTGTTGCCAGTGGTGTGAGTAGTCCAAGTTTAGCAATAACAAGTGCTTGGTCAAGCATCACATTAACCATCATCCAAAGTTCCCACATTGTGCAGACCATGATCTTACCTGTTTGACCAACAAGTATGACTCAAAGAAACGTAGTATACTGTGTTTAGCTTCGCTGGGAAGAGTGGTCCCACAAGGAATTTCAATTTTTCCTATGTGCCACCGGACAGTGCCTTGCATCAGATGTCGGAACCTCTCCTGGCGCTCGTCTATTGCATTGCCTCCTTGTGCACGAGAGGTCCATTTCCCCAGAAACTTGAAAGTTTTTAAGTTGGCCACTGTCAGCAAGAGCATGACACGCAACAGCATAATTTCTTGTTCGTGACAAACATAGCTTGACCCTCCAGTTGATGACATTTCTTTGCATGTGCCAGAGAAGCATTCATCCATCTGCTTTGATGCATCTGGTATAGAGACCCATGAAATTTTAAGAGCTCTCAATGCCCAGTGCTGGAAGCGTACAAATTACTATAAGTAATTGCACAAGTGTATTGCCCCTTCTCACTTCGTATGCTTTTGTTCCTTTGACTACTACGGGCCGGTTATGGGATGCACCTGTTACCCAAAACCACTGCACACCTCTGGTTCCAAAATGATGGATAAATGAGCTTGTTGGTATAGCACAGGAAAGACTGGATGCGCTTCTGTGCTGCCTATCATAGTGATGCACTAGCACCTCTATATTGGTTTGCTATCTTACCTTGTCACCTCAAAACATTCAAGATTGCTTCCATTCCTAAGATGATTGCCACTTTGATCAGGATCTGCTGTCTTTTTCTAACACTTCATCTCACATTTCAGGTAAGGAAGCCTGCACAAAGTCTTGTACCTCTCTATCACGAGGCATTTTACACTGTTGAAATTTTTTTTGTAATTAGTCTTTAAGTATCAGGAATACAGGGCTTACGCAGCTTGGTAGTGAATCAAATAGATATAAAAAACTGTTTTCATGCTTTAGGAACTGCACATAGAGTACATATATGACTTGTGATACTGAATTTCGACCAGCTTGTAGAGCAAGAGTTCACTGGGTTGTCATTTTTCTCAGGGCTGGGTCACTGCTCTCTGAAAAGAATGCTTTAGAAAGCTGGGAGGATGCCTTTGCTATAATGTATTTTGCGTGCTCTTGTCAGCGCGTAAAATTGAGCACAATCTGCTTGCTTCTATGAGCATTTTTGGTAAGTGAGAGCTTTTTTTTTTCTCTGCAGGACTTCCAGTGAACCACAGAAGCACCATCACATGCATTGTGTCAGTCTACAGGCATAACACAACGTTGCCTTGGGGCTCATGTTTTTACTATGACTCAACTAAGTAGCGCTATTCTTGTGTAGTTAGGCAAGCAAAGTCGTGCCAACAACACCAGGATGACAGGTTCAAGGTGTCGAGGACTGGGCACTGTTGCGGCACCCTTGAGACGCTCTGCAAGGATCAGCCGTGCACTTGACGCAACTCTGGGCATCTGCAACGAGGATTCTTTGAACATTGAAGATCAAACTGAGTCCCTGTCAGCGATGATGGCTTCACTCAAATTGACAATGCCATACCTTTGGCCACGGAAGTGTGAAGTCTGCCAAAAGACGTTGTCCAGCAGAGCGGCGCTCACGAGGCACATGCGCACGCATACAGGGGAAAAGCCATGTGCATGTATATCTTGTCCTGCCACGTTCAGTAATCAGTACCTGCTCAGCGAACACTTCCGAACTCACTCAGGTGAGAAGCCGTACAAGTGCGACATCTGCGAAAATTCCTTCTCTCAGCGTACTCCACTCATCCACCACCGTCGAACACACACGGGTGAGAGACCGTATGAATGTTCTCTCTGTCCAGCAGAATTTGTAAAGTTTGACTCACTCCGTCTGCACCAGCGTACGCACACGGGTGAGAAGCCGTACAAGTGCGGCGTGTGCCACCGCGAGTTCGCACTGCATCGCACATTCGTAGAACACACATGCACACACACAGGTGAGAAGTCGTTTGCGTGTTACGCATGCCCGGCGGTGTTCACTCACCACAAGACTCGCAACAATCATGAGAAGACGCACACGGGGGAAAAGCCTTACCAGTGCGACATGTGCGGCCGCCGATTCTCACAGCAGGGGAACCTGAAGCGCCATATACGGCTTCACTGCGGTTGAGAAGTCACACAAGTGCAGCCTGTGTTCCGCGGCATTCGCAACGAAGCAGTCGCTGGACGCCCACGAGTTGTCACACAAAGCTGACAGGCCGTTTAAGTGTAGCATATGCCCTGCTTCTTTCGTGCACCGACGGAACCTGGACGCCCACAAACGAGTGCACACAGGTGACGTGCCATTCGTGTGTTCGGTGTGCGACAAGAAGTTCTGGGCACTGCGGCGGCTCCAGAGGCACCTACTCACTCACACAGGTGAGAAAGCAGTTGAGTGCAGCATTTGCAAAAAGCGTTTCACACGGGCTTGCGACGTGACACGCCACATGCGGATACATTTTAGGAACAAGGATGCCTAAATGTTGGAAAACACATGTGCAGTAGAAGCAGTGGAGGGGGGGATGTCTGTGTTGGATGAGTATTCTCAGTAATGATTGCTGTAGCAATTGTACCAAAGTTTTCCTAGAAGGGAAGCCTGGTACACAGCCTGCTACAGCCTGCCAAAACTGCGTAACTTGTGCCAAGCAAGTGCCAGGACATTGCTTTCACAGTCTTTTAAAGAAAAATATGGCAGGTGCTAACGTTGGCATTTACGTGACCCCTGTAAATTTGAGTGGTCATAGGAATGACAGCTGAATGCTGTGTTGTTGAAGGCATCTGTGTAGGCCAATTGCTACATACTCAACAGAAAATATTGGATTAAGCTGATCAGGACAAGCACGTAAGTTGCAGTTGTCACCTCCTCTGGAAGGGCTCTGGTTGTCATAGTGTCTATGCCTACCCCTATTTACGCTACAATGTTTCTCATAATGAATACTGCCCTGCTGTATACTGTACCACCGTCTTTTGATGGAGCAAGAGTACTCGCAGTGCATTTTCTTTGTACACGCAGCTGGTGCCATACGGAAACAAGCATGTAAGCTTGTGCAAGAGCTTGATGTACCGAATGTGACGGCCACACCCGGGAGGTTGTGGTGGTTGTGTTAGCCAAAGTTGAAAGACGCCAAATGTTACTCATTCTGATTAAAATAAGTAGGCTGTATATGCACGGATTAATTTCTCGGGCAACTACATGTTGTAGGTTCAGGCAAGGGACGTGATGCGTCCATCCATTCAGCAAACTATAACCAACAAAATTATTAGAAAAAGTGGGAAACCCTTCATTGTGTAATAAATAGA
The DNA here is from genome assembly GCA_013339685.2 of Hyalomma asiaticum. Taxonomy (NCBI): domain Eukaryota; kingdom Metazoa; phylum Arthropoda; class Arachnida; order Ixodida; family Ixodidae; genus Hyalomma; species Hyalomma asiaticum. Next base: position 54,527,699 of record CM023486.1, read on the forward strand.
AAACTCGTATCCACAAACACTACGCACTAGCCCTCACTGTGCCAGTGCACAAGACGCACACTTCAGACACCGCCACTCCGGCTTGTCCGCTGCCTACTGTCCTGGCAGCACGGTGGCTGCTGCTTTTGTGGCTGAGAAGTGGGTGGCGTGCACAATTGCAGTGCAATATGTCGCCGACGTGGCATTATTGCCTCGCGGGGCATGCAGTTCCCACAGTGTTTAGAATAGATTCAGCCAGTAATCCTAGGTGGTCAGGTTCTTTTGGTGGAGAGCTGTGGATCTGTGCGATACAATGGCAACTATAGTCAGTTATAGAATCTAAGAGTAAGCAGAACCTACCCCAATATTGATTGCTCTCCCTTAGAAAATGTTTGCAGAGATGCTTCATGAGAGCCCCACCACGGTGGTCTAGTGACTGTGGCACTCTGCTGGTGATCCAAATGTCACAGTATCAAATCCTGGCCGCTGTGGCTGCATAGGTGAAATGATGAGGCCTGTGTATTGGTGCGATGTCAGTGCACATTAGGTAGCCCTAGGTGGTTGAAATTTCTAGAGCTTGTCACTATGATGTCTCTCATAAGCAAATCATGGTTCTGGGACATATACCCCAGAAACCAGATGCTCCATAAAATTGTTCTAGCTTATTTTTGCAACTGTAAGCATGTACAACATAGAGTATGTAGCACAGGCACACGTTTGTGCCCCTGGTTTTAGCTAGGAAAAATTGAGCTTCCCAATTTTCAAGTATCCTGGCATTGGTACTCGGCAAGGAAGATTTTAGTCAAACACCAAGAAATCTTTTTCCACTGTGCTTAGTATGTACACTATCACAGCAAAAGCACTTAAGTTTTGTCTTCTTTTCTCGGGAAGACATTGGGAAGACATGTAGGAGAAAATTGCGCTATGCCCAAAAGGAGGCCATACATACAAGCAACTTATGAGATGCCTACAGAAATTCTGATTATAATCATGTGAACTAGCAGTGCCACTCTTCCATAAGCAATATTGTGACTGTTTGAAATATGGAAAATCTTTTGTATGTTCTTGCTGGCTTGAAGAGATGCCATTGCTTCGACTTTTGTGAACTAGTTGCTGAGCGTATGCTTCTCTCTTGAAAAACGCAAGCTGTATATAGTGCTGGTGGTTTATTCTGTGCTCTCTTTGTAGTGTCTTAACATGGACCTTGTGATTTTTAACGAGCAATGTTGGAAATAGTGTGTATTCTGTCCCATTGAATATGTTTGCTCAATGTGGTTCTGGAAGTGCAGTAGAAATTGTTCCCTTTACTGGACACCAGCTTGCAAGCCATCTGTCATATTTTTCTTGCAATGCTTCAGCCTTCAAGTGCAGAACCCGGCAGAATGTTATTGTTCTGTTCTGGGCACATAGTTTGCAGCAGTGACTGGCATGCTAAGGTTTAACTTTACTTTAAGGGTCCCTGAAATTGTTTCTGAAGGTGCATTAGCATCTAAGCTGTGCCATCATCACTGTTTGCGCGATGAATGTTGTCATTGATGCAGTTGGTGTCGAAAGACTTATTGTCAACTTGAAAGTGTCGTCATCGGCAGGTCCAGATTGTATCTCATCAAAAATGTTGAAGTGTACTCAAGTTTATTCTTCTATGATATTGTCTAAACTTTTTGAACAGTCATTACAGACGTCCACACTGCCATCTGACTGGAAGGCTGGGAAGGTGGTTCCTGTGCATAAATCTGGTGATGTACATTCGCCCAATAACTACCGTCCGATATCATTAACATCCATTCCAGTAAAAATCTTAGAACACGTAATATACTCGCACCTCATTGAATTCCTTGAATCCAATTCCTTCTTTAGCATTTATCAGCACGGATTCCGTAAAGCAGTTTCGTGCGAAACGCAGTTGCTGTGTTTTACTAACGACTTGTTTATTAACGCAGATCTTGAATTTGATACTGACTGCATATACTTAGATTTCGCCAAAGCATTTGACTCCGTCTCACACGAACTACTCATTTTCAAACTTAACCAGCTCAACATTGACCCCAATGTACTTGCATGGATTAAAGAATTCCTTTCTAACCGTAGCCAGTACGTGACAGCTAACAATTTTTGTTCATCTAATTCTGTTGTAACATCTGGCGTACCACAAGGGTCCGTTTTAGGCCCACTGCTTTTCCTAATTTACATTAATGATCTTCCTTCTTGTGTTTCTTCCTCAACTGTCCGACTATTCGCAGACGACTGCGTCCTCTACCACAAAATTACCAGCCATACTGATCATCTTAACCTTCAACGCGACCTAGATAGCATATTCACATGGTGTAAGGCATGGTTCATGACACTCAATATAGCTAAATGCAAGAGCATGCGTGTTTCACGTCACACTGCCATCCACTGTCCGCGTACCTATTCCCTCAATAACATTCCATTACCATCTGTTGACAATTATAAATACCTTGGTATTCACATATCTTCTAATCTTTCATGGAATAAGCACGTAGATTATGTGACTAACAACGCTAACCGCATGCTTGGGTATCTGCGTCGAAACTTTTCTTCCGCTCCATCGTCACTCAAGTTAACACTGTACAAAACATTTGTCAGATCAAAATTAGAGTATGCATGCGCCATATGGGACCCAACTCATGCCATTCTCATTCAAACTCTCGAAGCCATTCAGAATTGCGCAGCACGTTTCATCTTACCAAATTATTCACGTCATTCCAGTGTCACATCCATGAAGAGCACCCTGAACTTGCCTGATCTTTCATTGCGCCGCAAATTGTCTCGCCTTAATCTTTTTCATAAAATCTACCATTATAACAGCTCTTTGAAGGACGCCCTGTTTCATCCACCTCGTTTCATATCACCAAGGATTGATCATCGCTTTAAGGTCGGCCTACCATCCTGTCGCAGCCGATTGTGCAACGACTCATTTGTCCCAAGAACAAGCGCCGCCTGGAACCACCTTCCCGCCTCCATTGCCTGTATAACGAACCTTCATGATTTCAAGCTCGCTGTACAAGACGCCTTGTAATTTTTTTTCTTTTTTTCCCCCTCTTAACTGCACTTATTATTTTTCACCACTCCTTTCTGTAATGCCTTTGGGCCCTGAAAGTACCTTTAATAAATAATAAATAAATAAATTGAGAGAATCACTCCGTGTCAAGGCTGCTGCAGGCAAATCTGTGTTGTTACACTCCTTCTCCTAACTTGGCCAAGTTATATTGGCTTTGTTGTTGTTGCCAATTGCAGCATGTTCTGCAGCTGTAGGAAACACATGGTTGACCCTTATGCTGCAAGGTGCCACAACCATCTCATCTGTTGGCCGCTCGCGTTGTCTTTTCTAATATGCTGGCAATCAAGCCCATTGAGGCTTTGGCAGGCCAATTTTTGTATCTGTTGCTCTCTAAAAATGTTAATAAGGTATTATTATTATTATTATCTGCAAACGCTGAGCAACTCTCTGCAAGTATGGAGCACCCCAAGTGCATGGATCCTGGCCTTGGTTGGAGATAGTGTGTGCGATGCTCACTATACCTATGTGCTGAAGTGACTCCGCTCACCTGTTGCCTTGCACAAGGAGGCGATGTTGCAGCATGACATGGCATGAATTGTATTTGCAGCCGCAAAGCAGCAAGGGTGACCGAAGGCGTTAATGAAACTTAGTTTAGCAGGGTTCGCACAGCTTGCACTAACAAAAGCATGTTATGACACTTGCTGTCTGCTGAATGTTTGCAAATGTAATAAATTCTGTTTCGTTTTTGTTTGTTTGTTAATGCTAGGAGTGATGGTGTGCCAATTATGTATAAAATTTGTATATCAATTTCAAAAATTACCTGTGATGGTGCGAAATCCAAGCAGAGCAGTCACCAGTGTGACATCTGTGTGCATCGTGCCTTGGGAAGCCGAAAACAGCGCCACTGCTATCTGGAGCTATTCAGATATACAGCCTTATACAGTGAAATCTTTAGTTTTCCTGTATTTCATTTGTTTTCCAGTTCTCGTGGATATAGTATCAGCGAGATTCCACTGTAGCAAATCATATGCTTTAAAACGCAGTTTACAGTAATTTTCTACGATTCTAAGAACTTGCTCTACCAGCCTCATGCATTTGTAAAAAATTGTCTGAACCATGTCAGGGTCCCTGTTCAATTTTGTGTATGTGGACCCTTTGTAACAATTAAGATCACACATTTTCATACCAATTACATCAGGAAAACCGGCGTGTGTTCAACCATTTTATTTCAAAGTCCTTTACACCGGCTCGAGCATTAAAATTCAGCTCTATGTTGAGGCCCGTGTGCTGTGCGATGTCAGTGCACGTTAAAGAACCCCAGGTGGTCTAAATTTCCGGAGACCTCCACTACGGCGTCTCTCATAATCAGAGCTGGTTTTGGGACGTTAAACCCCACAAATCAATCAATCAAAATTCAGCTCACCTTTCCTCTGATGTTCAGTTTAATAGCTAAGAGGCTGATGTGCTTGGCACAACTTCAGTACTTGCTGTGTGGAATTTCGTCCAGTGTAAAATGCTCTTGATCTATCTGTTATGTGCTCCAGGCACGTGTGGCTTGTTTCACCTTCCTCTTATATTTTTGCTTTCTGTTGATTTCTGACCGTAGAGCTGCACAGTGGAAATGCCCAGATGCTGAAGCTTTGCTAAGCAAAACTTTAGCCATGTACATAATGGTACTATATGTTGGCACCTTTTGCCAGTGACAGACCTTCTAATGGTATATTGTAAACGATAGATGATCTCAGTGCTGGACCTTGTGATGCCATTATGAAAAGGCATTTACAAATGAAGCTGATCTCAGTGATGCACCTTGTAATTGTATATTTTGGAACACCGTTCATAATAAAGGTGGTCTCATTTTGAAGCCTGTTGTAGTTTTTTGCAGCACTATATTTAAAGAGGTCGTGAAACATTTTTTAAAGATTTTGTTTTAAGTGCATATTCGGGATTGTGACCCTCCGATCAACAATATGCATTGTTCCGTTGCATCGTGTGGGTTGATTTAGAACGATAAAAACGCATTTTCCGTTTCACTTCGCGCGTTACCATGAACTCGGCAATTGACGTCATGTTAGTCGCCACCAGGCCTTCGAGATTGGTGCGCCCTTGGAGGCCACGGGAAAACAAGTCCATTCTTTTAGAGCAAACATGAGTTCACTATATCTTTACTCTTAAAAATACCTTACCGAAATGTCACCGAATAGTACCATGTCGCATAGTCTTTTCGAGAGCGAGGAACGCTGGGGTTTCAAACAAGCGTTATTAATGTGCACTGAATATTTCGGAATCAGCTTGTCGAATCCATATTGAAATAGTGAAAATTATAACAGGGGCATCTCCATATTTTTACGACCCCTTTAAGTTCCTGCCTAGATGGTTATTTCCCAGAACCTGTCATTTTGGAGCTGTTTCTGTGGCTGTACAGTTCCTGGTTTCTTCACGCAACTTGCCCACACGTTTTATGTCAAAGGCAGACATTCTGTGGCTGTACAGTTCCTGGTTTCTTCACGCAACTTGCCCACACGTTTTATGTCAAAGGCAGACATCCCATTAATTACTGCATGGTGCAACAGCATTTAACTGTAATCATTCCCCAAGAGAATTTGCTCATAACTTGCGCGTGACGTCACGACTGCCCCGCAGTCGAAGTGATGGACATGCTGGAGGACCATGGGGACCACTTGTTTGTTCGTTCTGTGCAGTGCCGTTCATATATTCGTTGACTCGACCGTGTCTTGGTTCGTTTTCTTGGAACTTACTAGGCGCAATGTTGCCCGTATGTTCAGTTAATTGCATCGGTACGATGTTTGTCAGCAAAGGTGCGAACGTGCAACGATGTCGATCCCTACACGGAGCTGCCGTATGCCTACGGGCACCAACGCTATGTACCCAAATTGACGCATGGCGACATCAACTACTTCGCTTTTCTCCGTGCAGCTTTCATCTTTTCACGGTAACGGCTGGCCTTGCACTGCATAGATGCTCCCAGTGCCGATCGACTCCGCGACTGCCGCTGCATCAGCCTCGCATTTCAGCAGGCGCCATCCTTTCACGCTCTCGCAGTGCACTGTTCATGATCTGCGCTGCATCAAAGTGGAAACATCGGTGAGCCACCGATATTTGTTCCTCCAACATCTTATATGGCATGCCTACGAATGCAGTTTCTGCCATTTTTCTCACGGTGTCCATAAACTTCAGTCACAAAAAAAGGGCGAAGCAATGAATGTGATAGCAAGAAACTAATGCTATACGAAGTGAGGCTCGCAGCTTCAGGAGCAATATTAATTGTAGCAAACATGCACTTGCTAAGTGAGCGCCTCCCGTGGGCAGCGCGTGCTGGTACGAAGGGCTTTATACGTTGTGTGTCACAAAGCTACACATACAAAGCTAGGGGAGGCTGCTAAATGAACAAACAGAAGATGAGCGCGAACTATCAAGTGAAGCACGCATGAAACGAACGCACAGATATACACCGAATAAGCGTGAATAAACTGTCACAATGGATACTGTCCGTTTCAACAGCGCTCCTGTTGCAAAGGCGGCTGCCCGTTGCGCTCCTCGCGCCATCTCACTGGTAATGAAGAAACGCTTATAAGCGCCTGCCGTCTCCGAGTCCTGCCAGCGGTAATGGGTGTGTATATAAGGCTCGCCGTTAGCTCCATGAAGGATCTGCTCTTTGTGGCCTAGTGGTTAGCGCCATGCGCTGCAGAGCGAGAGGTTGCTGGTTCGTTTCTGCGCTTCGGAAGCATTTATCCGAGTTATTTTTCTTTGGGACTTATATGTATATATATATATATATATATATATATATGCTTATGCGTATACAGTTCATGACGGCAGCGACGGGGACGGCAAAAACCAGCCGAGACTGTCCATATAATTTTTTTATGACTAGGCTTCAGGATTGACACACGATGCCCTTGCCCAGCACTTCTTTTTTTTTTTCGTCCATGTCTTCTACCGCCATGCATTTGAACGGGCTTTGTGATAGACATGCCACATCATGAAGTGTTTTCTTGCTGTTTCTGGCCGGCAATTAGGGCAGAACCTTTTGTTAATCCATGCGAATACTTTCTCACCGTGTTTACTAATTAGAAAAATCAAGTCAACAGTTTCCACTTTTGTTACTCGCGAGGACGGACATTGAAAACTGGCTCTGCGCTTACTGCGGCGGCTTTGTTCCTGCTTAAATGTTGCAGAAATTCCCCGCTTCATAGTCCCGACCATTCGATGTATCACTTCGTTTCGTTATTCGCCCAGCTTGTCAAGAAAACGCTGGGAATTTGCCGTCGTCGGTGCCTCACAAACAGCTCTTATTTCCTATAGACTTTGAAGGCGACACTTTGCCTCATTGCAATGCACAGAAGTGCAGAAAAAAATGTACAAATTCGCATCAGATCTGTACATCTGGTTCAAAGTGTCCGATACAACACTTAGTACAATAAATTGTTTTACTTGTATTGGAAATGAGTGCACAAATACATGTGTGTGTGATCTTCGCATTGGATCCGTGTGAGAAAATGAGGCTTAATGGGCAACTCCGGCGATTTTTCAATGTCCACTGATCTTAATAAAATTTTCAGTATGTATTCTCCTCGGCACTTTAATAATATATGCCAAACCAGGTGGATGCCATTCATTTAGTTTTCCTGGAAACGAATTTTAAAATTTTTTAGCGGATTCCCCTGCGGGCCACCCTGTGTTTTTGACGTCATCACCTTCAACGTTGCCTACTCGAGCCAGAGGGCTGTCAAAAGCAAAACGCCCGTAGTTCAGCATTCAAATCGTCACTGTCAAGTTCAGAAAAGCTGGCATAACTCGATACATTGTCGGATGACCTCGCCACGGTCATTTTTCTCCATATTTCCGACGGCAGGAAGGCTGTGACGTCATCGCATACACTGCAAAAAGCGTCTACTCGTTTCGGTTTCGTTTTTAACACGCCTTTCGGTCGGTTATTTAAAATTATTGGCGCGTTTCTGAGCAAACTGAACCACCCTGGCTCCTACAGGACTATCAGTACTATTCGAAAACATTGATATCAGAACATGGTGAAAAAAACTGCCGGAATTGCCCTTTAAGTCTATCTTGGCATTTGTGGCGGTTCACAGTAGCCTTCGAGATGACGAGTTCGCTGGCCACTTTTATTACGCTCCTGCTGCCCGCTTACGGCTTGCTGCCATTGAAATGCCGCAACGGCACTTGAAGCGAGCTGCGGATGACGAGATCGTCCGTTGATCCGAGCCACCGAGCCTGCGTGTTTAAACTTGCTCGCCGCACGTGGTGAGTGTGCATGTGTGCAGTGCGCGCGAGCTCTTCTATCCTCCTTCAGTGAGCTCCCACCCGCCCCGGCTGCCTACGAACCCGCAAGGCAGCGGCGTTTCTCCTGACTTGTTGGACATGTTCCGACAGCCGTCCATCGTGAGAAACATTGGAGCGCTTCACGAAAGGGTATAAAAGGGGAGAGAGGATGCTGAGGACGCTTCCCGGCAATTGGCAGTCGTTATTCTTCGCTCTAGTGCGTTGCTGTACGCCCGTTTCTACTGTTCTTTTGAGCGCCTCGCTCACCCGTGGTGATGTATTAAACTTTTGTTGTTCTTGACGTCACCTCGCCTTCCCTCCTGGCCCTCTTCATTGACCAACCTGGTTCGAGCTTCATGCAGTCGCTGCTGCAGGTTCGGCGCGCCACGCTACCCTAACAGGCTGCAGAATCCTCACCATAGGCTTGCCAAAGGTTCAGCAGTACACGAACTAGCACCTCCAAACCGTTTGCCACCAAACATATAAATAGGAACTTGGGAAAAGAATACAGCTACGGCGGGCGCCTTAACATTCTTACGAGCAGTAGCTCACCGGCGCGCTTTCTCGCCACATTCCGTCACAAGAGGATAGAGCGGCGCTTCGTGTTTCTGAAAAGGACCATTCGTAAAGAGCCATGTCACTGTTATTCACAAATTGTGCGAGATGCCGTGCACGTAGGGAATAACAGCAATATTTTTGCTCAATGGTACAAGACGATAGCAGACGGATAGCAGACGCGGCGTGCTTCCATCCGGGCGCTCTGGCCGACCTAAAACATTTTGTATGCAAGAATATATGAGAAGTCATTTGGCAGTGCTTGTGGGACTGAAAGTATCTAACATACTCCGCCTAATGAAACCCGGTTGCTCGTTAGAAACTGGCCACCTATTACTAGAACAAGGCGAAATGATGTAATTTTTACCCGCTTAAGAATCGGCCACACATATGGTACCCACTCTTACCTGTTAAACAATGGCGACCCTCCAATCTCCAATCTGACCCTCCAATCTGCACAATCTCCAAATATTCTGAGAGGCTAGCTGTCCTGCATGTCCTACTAGAATGTATTCATATTTATTTATTTATTTACCCTCAGGGTCAAAAGACATTACAGAGGGGAGTGGTTATATGTACAAAACAAGTGATTATTCCTATTTATACAATAATAATATAGGGTTGCACAACATACATATATTACAAATAACACAATAAGTAAACCAGTAATGTTCTACAATGACAATTGAAGAGTAAGAAAAAAAAAGTAATACAATAAAGCATTGAAAAATGAAAAAAAAAGCAATAAAAGCAAGAAAAAAAACGCCGTACATCATGCAAAATCAAACATAGCAGTTATGTTGTGTGCACAAAATTAAACATACCAGTTACGTTGTGTACACTAAATACAGAGAAAAAAAAAAGGAATAATGAAGTCACTGGTAAAGCACGCATGAACAATTCAATTCAGTCTTTTATTTCAGCCGTTAGCGCGGGAAGGCAATTCCACTTTTTCGATGTACGCGGTATGAATGAATTGAGGAATGCGCGAGTTCCACATGGTAGAATTCCGACTTTATGTATGTGGTCTAGTCTATTGGAGACATACTGCGGAGGAGTAATTAATTCACTGTGCAAGTGTGGATGGTAATAAAGTTTATGAAAAGGAACTAGGCGATGCATTTTACGTCGAGATGCGAGAAAGGGTAAATTAAGATTACTTCTCATTGCTGTTGTGCTGGCGGTGCGGTTGTATTGAGAACAAATAAAACGAATGGAATTGTTCTGAATCATTTCGAGTGCGTGCGACAGTTTCCTGAGGGGGATCCCATACTGATGCGGCATATTCAAGTTTGGATCTAATTAGTGATTTGTATAAGGGAAGCTTTAAGGAAGAAGGGGATCTTGAAAAATTTCGACGAATGTACCCGAGCATGCTATTTGCTTTATAATATATGTGATCTGATCATTCAGGTTGGATTACGCGTTATATGTACACCAAGGTATTTGTACGATGAAACAGATTCTAATGGTTCGCTATTGAGTCTATAGACAGGAAGAATTGTTTTCGATCGGGTTACTCGCATAAATTTGCATTTAGCGATGTTTAATTCCATTTGCCACACCTTGCACCATGAACAGACCAGTGTTGTACACGTTCCTCCGAAACAGCAACGAAAACTCGTTCCTCGTTCCTTCCAAATTTTGTAACGAGTTCCCGTTACAAGTTCCTTTATTCAGAAAGGAACGCGTTCCAGTTGCATTTCGAAAATTGGAACGTGTCGTTACATTAACGTTACATTTGATTTATCAAATTGAAAATTAATCCTGAAGCAAGCTAAGTGAACATCTTAAATCACCGCATCGACCTATGCATATTTCCAGAATTTCAATGTCACCGGCGGCATATTATCTGGAGACAAAGAAATATCCAAGGAAACGCTCCTATAGGCGTATATTTTCAAGGAGCACCGAACATATTACGGACAACTCCACTGCAACTTTGGCGCTAGACTATTACAAGTGCGACACATATGGCACTTTCCACTTCAGTCTTCAGATGACTAGCCAGGATACTGCACCACCAATATGCACATAGGTAGTTACTTACATGCACCAATGCATGTAACAGCGGTGCATCTGACACTGGAAGCTAGTAATAGACGTTTTGATTTAGGATAGCATATAAAGGTTTGTGCCTGACCCATGGCATTGCGCGCAAATACTCGAACAAGATACCCCAATGTCTTCAGCATTCCCGGTCCTAAACGATTTTGCTCAAAATTGGTAGCCCTTATAAAACTAACCGGCCGTTCTGGATATATTGCTTTTACTTATTTCTCATCGCTTTAAAGTATTTGTGATATATTGTACTTTTGTTGTTAATTATAGCTGCGTTGAATGTATGCCCGTGTGAGGAACTTTAATATTTATATCTTGTTCGTTTACCACCGAATTAAGTAACGCGGGACTGTCTTTTTTTCTTTTCTTCGTGGAATTAGGAATAAGCATTATTTGCCTGTTCAATCCGTAGGCACACCGACATTAAGGCAAGGATGAAATGCTGTTGTGGTGCAGGAAATAAATACGAAAATAAATAGCCTTACATGCATAATTTGACGGGACGCCTACCGAAGATGACCCACACCACACAAGCATAATTGACAGGACATTGGTATACAGCAAATGAGGCTGTGCAGTAAAGTGGACGGGGTGCTGTGCGTTAAAATATTTGGTTATTCCTGTGTAGCTAACCCTTTGGTGGCGTAGTAATGATAGCAATGAAAGCGCAGTTTTTATTAGAAACAAACTGGGCGTCACCGACCATAATTAACCAGATCCGGGTTAGAGCGATGTTATCTTCGCTCAATATTACAAACACGCACGCACGCACGTAAGCATGCTCAGCACACGTTCGCGTTAGCATGTGTATATATCCTTTCGGTAAGCCTTTCGTTTCTGCTTTTTGCCGAGGGCATAGGGCTGCTGACGCTAAATTAAGGCGCGGCCCGTTCAGCTCAACTAAAATACCTTGAAGAGATTGACGCACAGTGCGTCTTACGAGTGTGGACAACCATGGCCACTACCGCGTTCTCAGAACCAATGCGGGGAAAGGCGACATAATAAAGCACGCCAGGGAGTCCTGGCGGCGGGATCATAAGGGAAGGGACGAAAGTAACTTTGCTGCTGCATGAGTTCATCCCGCGTTGCCATGCAGCTGGCTGACAGCCGGAAACTACTTGTCCAGCGGCCATAGTAAGCGGCCACCGCGAAGGAGTAGTGGGATACCCTGACGTCGTGCGGCCGCAGTGAAGGGGAAGCGTCGCCCTCGTCGAAACATCGAAACCGCAATAGAATGGCGCTTTCTTGCGTGATTTTCTATAAGGAAGCCTTAGTGGCGGCAGGAAAACGGGGACTTCAGGGAGGGCTTGTTGTAGCCCAGCCTATCCGCCCTGCATGATGTGCTGCATATGTGCGATCATCGTGGAGTGGAACGTGTATAGAAGGAACGCCGTTCCCTTTGCCGTTCCTTCGTAAATGGAACGCGTTCCCGTTACAGTTCCACCAATCCTAAATGGAACGATGGCGTTCCTTCGTTCCTCCAAAAAGGAACTCGTTCCAGGAACGTCGTTCCTTGTAACGACGTTCCGTACAACACTGGAACAGACTGCATTGAGGTCAGACTGAAGAACAGTTACGTCGTTATCACTGGATATTTTCTTAAAGATTACACTATCATCTGCAAAAAGGTGAATATTTGAGGAAATACAGGAGGGTAAGTCATTCATGTATATTAAAAAAAGATGGGGACCAAGTACTGAACCTTGCGGAACACCAGATTTTACAGCGCTGAGTTCTGAGTTAGTGTCGTTTGCTGACACAAATTGGGAACGGTTGTGCAGAAAACATTCAATCCAGGTCAGAAGTTTGGGATCAGTGTTAAGTAGACTAACTTTATATAGAAGTAGCTGATGGCAAACTTTGTCGAATGCTTTTTAGAAATCGAGGAAAGTAAAAGTCGGCGAGTGTAGAGTTATCCAAAACAATATGTAACTTGTGCACAAAAGTTGTTAGTTGTGTTTCACAGGAGTAGGTTTTACGAAAGCCGTGTTGTGATGATGAAAAAAATGAATTGGATTCAAGGAAGTTTGTAATATGCGAAAACAGGATGTGTTCGAGAATTTTGCACGGTATGCTAGTAAGGGAGATGGGCTGGTGGTTAAGTGGAGAGTGTTTGTTACCTGACTTATAGAGTGGAATTCCCAATTTTCCAGCTTGATGGAATAGAACCAGTGTCAAGACTCTGTTGAAAGATCATAGTTAACAGAACAGACGAATAGGTTGTATTTTTTAAAAGCTTTGTGTCGATTTGATCGGATCCTGGCGCGGAAAATGATTTCAATGACCTGATAAAGTTTGTGACACCGTCGAAGTTTATTTCTACAGGAAACATTGCTGTGTAGCTGTAAGTATGGGAGGGCGGCACTGATGTGTTTATGTTGGAAGAAAAATTATTTGAAAATACCTCGTTAAGAACTTGACAGCGTGCATAGTCAGAAAATGCGTTGCCTGAACTATCAGTTCGGGTGATGCAGTGATCATTGCTTGGCTTTATCATGCGCCAGAATTTCTTTGGTTCACTTGCGAGTGCAGATGGTAGAGTGTTGCTTAAAAAATAATCTTTAGCTTCCTTTACTGCGTTTACGTATTGGTTAGCTGCTCTCGCATAATCTGTCCAACGATCATTCGTAGGCGAATTCTTAGCAGACCTAAAAAGACGCTTGTTCCTGTTCGATAAGCGTTTTAGGTGTCTGTTGTACCACGGAGCATTCGGATCTGTGCTAATGGTGATAACAGGCACGTATTTATCTGCTAATTCGTTAATTTTTGCTACAACCATATTCCAATTCGTTTCTACATTACGACTGTCAAACCCGATCACGAAATGATCAAGAAAGGCTGCGAGTCCTTCGTTTATGGCATCATAGTTAGCATTTTTGTAATCTTTAATCTTTTTCTTTTGTTTAGGTAGCGTAGGTCGAACTGTGTTCATTTCGAATATGAGTAGAAAATGATCGCTAACACCCGGCAAATGTGTCATGCGGGAAACAAGGTCGGCATGAGACGTAAGAACGAGGTCCAGAATGTTTGACACTGACTGCGTTATTCGACTTGGCTGCTTAACAAGCTGGGTTAATGAGAAAAGGGAACATAAATCAAGAAAATCTTTAGCCAGAGAACAAGATGGATGAATAATGGGAGGGTCGCAGGACCACCTCATGTTTGGTATGTTAAGGGCCTGGGAACAGAAGACTCAAAGAGCCTCTGGACTCGGACAGGCCGTCATTGGAAATTAAACGTAGCGACTCTTAACACGCGAACCCTTTCAAGCGAAGCCAGATTAGCTGAACTACTAGAAGAATTAAGGGGTATTAATTGGGATATCATTGGCCTTAGCGAGGTTAGGAAACCAGGAGAAGGGTACTTATCGCTTAATGAAGGACACGTTCTCTGCTACAGAGGACTACCAGAGAAGCGCGAATACGGCGTGGGGTTCCTTATACACAAAGGCATAGCAGGTAACATCGAAGAATTCTATAGCATCAACGAAAGGGTAGCAGGCCTCGTGATAAAATTAAATAGGAGATACAAACTAAAGCTAGTACAAAGTTACGCACCAACGACCAACCACAGTGACGAGGCTGTAGAACAGTTCTACGAGGATATAGAAACGGCAATGAACAAGGTACAGACCCAATATACGATTGTTATGGGGGAATTCAACGCGAAAATAGGAAAGAAACTAAAAGGAGAACGTGCCGTCGGTAATTACGGAGAAGGAGATAGGAATAGCAGAGGGGGCATGCTAGTAGAATTCGCCGAAAGAAACCACCTCCGTGTAATGAATACTTTCTTCAAGAAACGTAAGAACAGGAAATGGACGTGGAAAAGCCCCAACGGAGAAACGAAAAACGAAATAGATTTCATAATGTGCACTGATCTAGGTATAGTACAAGACACAGAAGTGGTTAATAAGGTTAGAATTAGTGACCACAGACTAATAAGGGCGAAGATGTCTCTCAATCTAAAGCGAACAAGGACAAAGTTAATCACACGGAAACAGGCCAACCCCGATAGCGTCAGGGCGAAAAGAGAAGAATTTAGAATTGCACTTAAGAACAAGTATGAGGCTCTAGGACAGGAAGATAATGAGGATATAGAGAAGATGAACGAAGACATTACTAATCTGATCACCGAAACAGCAATCGAAGTAGGGGGCAAAGCACCAAGACATGTGAGTAAACTCTCGGAGTCTACTAAAAATCTAATCAAGCAACGCCAACAGATGAGAATAACTAACTCAAGAGACAAGATAGAATACGCCGAGCTATCTAAGCTCATCAGTAAAAGTAGAGTCAGGGACGTACGTAACCATAACGTGAAAGAAATAGAAGCAGCCGTTAGAAAAGTAGTCAGCATCAAAACAACCAAAAGGAAGCTTTGTGCGGGAAAGAACATAATGCATGCAGTGAAAGATAAGCAGGGCAACATCGTTACTAACTTCAGTGGCATAACCAAAGTGGCCGAGGATTTCTATTCCGAACTATACAGCTCAAATACGAGTCTCCCCACCATGAGTGTATTAAATGCCGAGCAGGACTACGAAATCCCATGCGTCACTGCGGACGAAGTTAGGAAAGCAATACAGGGCATGTCCCGCGGAAAAGCAGCTGGAGATGACTGCATAACCGCCGCTTGATCAAAGATGGCGGAGACTTCCTAACTGGAAAGCTCGCGACACTATACACTCAATGCCTCAAAACCTCAAATGTACCCGAAAGCTGGAAAAACGCAAATATTCTATTATTACGTAAGAAGGGAGATGTTAAAGACTTGAGGAACTACAGGCCGATCAGTCTACTCTCAGCACTTTACAAAATATTCACAAAGGTTATCTCAAACAGAATAAGGGCCACACTTGAATTTAATCAACCCAGAGAGCAAGCAGGGTTCAGAAAAGGATACTCTACCATGGACCACCTGCATGCGGTCAATCAAGTAATCGAGAAATCCGCTGAATACAACAAACCCCTCTATATGGCTTTCATAGATTACGAAAAGGCTTTCGACTCGGTAGAGATACCAGCAGTTCTGGAGGCACTACGTCGTCAAGGAATATGTGATAGCTATATAAACACAATAGCCAACATCTATAAAGATTCTACAGCCACCCTGCTCCTCCATAAGAAAAGCAGAAAAATCCCAATACAGAAAGGTGTCAGACAGGGAGATACAATTTCTCCCATGCTATTTACTGCATGTTTGGAAGAAATCTTCAAAAGGTTAGACTGGGAAGAGACAGGGCTCAGGATTAACGGCGAATATCTGAGTAACCTGCGATTTGCAGATGACATAGTACTCTTTAGCAATGATGGCGACGAATTGCAAAAGATGATTGAAGACTTAAGCCGAGAAAGCGCTAAGGTAGGATTAAGGATGAACATGCAGAAAACTAAGATAATGCTAAGTGGCACGGCGAAAAAAACGTCTATTCAAGGTCGAAACCCATACATTAGAAGTCGTAGAAGAATATCTGTACCTAGGACAGCTAGTTACTGGAGAACCCACCCATATAAAAGAAATCCACCGTAGAATAAACATGGGATGGCGCGCATATGGGAGACATTCACAACTCATGAACGGAAACCTACCACTATCACTCAAGCGGAAACTATATAACTACTGCATCCTGCCAGTACTGACTTACGGATCAGAAACCCGGAGAATTACAAAGAAACTAGAGAGGAAGTTAAGAACCGCGCAGCGGGCGATGGAACGGAAAATGATAGGCGTTACACTAAGGGATAGGAAGACAGCCGAGTGGGTCAGAGAACAAAGGGGGTCGCCGACATAATCAACGATATTAAGAAGAAAAAATGGACATGGGCAGGCCACGTGATGAGAAGGCTAGATAACCGATGGACAGTTAGAACGACGGAATGGATACCAAGAGAGGGTAAGCGCAGCCGTGGGCGGCAGAGAGTAAGATGGGGGGACGAAATCAAGAAATTCGCAGGCATCAAATGGAATCAGCTCGCGCAGGACAGGCAAGGATGGCGAGGACTGGGAGAGGCCTTCGTCCTGCAGTGGACATAAAATTGGCTGATGATGATGAAACAACCCCGAGGTCCAAAATTTGTTGAACACGTTTCCGCAAGAATTTTGCGAATAGGTGCAATAATAAAGAAGTTACACGGGTTTAAGTGGCCACTTGCGTCGGTTTCTCGGTCGGCCTCCCCCTCTTCTCTGCCGAGGAGAGGGTAGGCGCGGCGCGCCGTCGAGACTCCGCCCTGTGTTTTACGTGCCGAGCTTGATGTGTACCTGTGCCTTGTACAGTATGGTGCCTACGCCCGTGTCTCCCTCTTCTAAGTTCTACTTTATCTTTCTTTCTCTGTTTTAGTCCCCATCCCCCGCACGGGACGGTTGAGGTGTCCTCCTCGACGAGAGACAGTTGCTATCTTGTGCTTTTCTCTTCTTTTCAATTAAAGAATCTCTCTCTCTCTCTCGAGACTCCGCCCACCTTTGACATGCGACATGACGTGGCAATTGATGTCATTAGCGCTTGCGCTGCAGTTCCGGTTGCTCCTGCGCTCACGCCGGTGGGATGGCCAGAGGATCTGACAGTATAGACCTGGCCAGTCATGATTTCGTAATGCCTTTCGAATGCGCTCCAGCCCATCCTTATTCTACGGAGAATTTCTTTTTCATGGGTAGGAGTTCCTGTTATTAACTGTCCCAAGTATGCGTATTTGTTTACACATTGTAGGGGTTCATTGTTGATTTTAAATTCCTGTTCCTCAGCTAGGCTATGGAGCATAACTTTGGTCTTTTGCCTATTCATTTTTAACCCAATTTTAATACTTTCCCTGTTTAGGTCATCGATCATGTTTTGTAGTTCGTCTCCATCATTGCTGAAGAGCACAATATGGCCTGCAAATCTTAAATTGCTTAGATATTCTCCATCTGTACGAATTCCCTTGTCTTCCCAGTCTAGACGTTTAAAGATTTCCTCTAAACATGCAGTGAATAGCATCGGGGATATCGTATCTCCCTGTCTCACACCTCTCCTGGTACCTAGAACGATTTTTTGATAGGCTATTTGGGTTACCACCCAGACTGTCTCTAAAGTGCTGATTACTTTGCGTGAGACGGTAGGTCTCTGCGTATGCCTAATAAGACACCGCCACCTTGACGTTCACTACGATCATGACGATGTATTGAAAAGTATCGAGCTGCGGAGAATGTTTCACCGTCTTCAATGTCAGGGTGAAGCCATGTTTCCGTTAATGCTATGATATCAGCATTACACGTGTCAATCGCAGATGATAAAAGTTCACCTTTGTTAAGAATGCTGCGAATGTTAGAAAAGAAAGGACACTTTTCGTTGCGCGGGCCCGCCTCCCCTCGCCGGTTCCTATGTAGCAGATTGTGACGCAGGTGGCTGATTAGTGTTGGTTGTAGGTGACGCATGCGGGCGCCCTTGGTGTGATTGAGCGTCAGATACGGGTTCTGTAGGAAGCTGTTTTATTGCATCAGTTACGGGATCGTATACCTACTGTTTTTTGTTGATCACAAGTTTTTTGTAGCGCAACTGATAGCTTGGTTCACCGGGTTGGTTTTAGCAAAATAGTAAGCTTATTGCGAACCTGCCGTGTGGCAGGCGAGAAGTCCTCACTGACCGTAACGTTTTGTTCTTTCAGTATTTTACGAGCTGAAAGCACTGCATTTTTAGTAGCAAGGTTAGAAAACTTGACAATTATGGGGCGGCATTTGTTAGTAGCATAAGCACCGAGACGGTGCGCGCGTTCAACTGGACCTTCAGGCAGACCGCGCAGCACCGTGCCCAGTCGTTGCTTAACTATGGGGCCTCGGATTGTTGCCATGTTTCTCTGGCGTCAGGGATTCCACGTAACAGCAGGTTGCAGCGCAGTCATCGGTCCTCAATTTCATCGCGTCGAGAATCTACAGAGTCAAGCCGAGCATCAACCACCTGAAGCGAGCTTTGAATGCTGCACGCAGACTGCCGAAGTTCGTCGACAGATCTCGTTCTTGCTTCCAGCTCGTTTAGTCTGGTATTAATGACGCTAATCTTTCCGTCCATGCTTTTCTGGAAATTCTTAATTAACCGTACGTCAGAAGCCAGCTCGGTCTGGCATTCAGAAGAGTGTGTAATACGTGCCTGTAGGTGTTTTAAAGTTGAATGGATAGCATTCATTTGCTCGGAAGGATTTTCAGCTAAAGAGTCGATAGTGACGGTTCCCTTAGACCGCGTGTCGGGCCCTGGATTTAGTTCGATATCACCACAACCCAGAAGTAAGAACATCATTGAAAAAAATTACAGCATATCCACGGAGTGAATGATGATGAGTGGGCGAAGCTCGGGAGGTTCATCGTAGATCGTGCCGAGTTCCGGATTAATTTAGTTAACGCGCACGCTAAGAATCCTCATGGTTCAACTATGCACAAGTGAAATCTCCCACCGGCACTTCATTGCAAGTCAAGATCCAGCGCCTATATATATATATATATATATATATATATATATATATATATATATATAGAATCAAAGGGTCACGTTGAAAAAACATAACATTTATTACGACGTTTCGGCCGCGAGACCGGCCTTTCTCAAGCTTCTACTACAAATGGTACGCACAGAGTCTACATGACAGTAACGGGGAAAAGAAAGGGAGGGAGCATGGCTGAAGTTGAAAGGGGGAAAAAGACGAAAGGAAGAAAAGGGGAGGGGGGCCTTGAAAGCCCAAAGATAAAATTAAAACCACGTGTTTGACATATACCGAAGTAGAAGTTAAATGAGGGAAGGTGGAGAAGGAGCGGTTTCGGCGCCGCCGCTTTGGGTCACGGGAGCCGTGCATGTAGCCATCAGTTCAGCCCTCTCCTCAGGGCACAACACGCAGCTCCAAGAAGCGCGGCGCATGGAGGGCTAAAGAAAGCCAGATGTAGAAAAACTGAGAGCTGTGGCGGCCTGTAGCAACAGGAAAACTGCCTTGGGAAGTTAGAAGATAAAGGAGATACGGGGTGAGATAAAAGAAAGAAGGAGAAAAAGGAGTAGAAAAAGAACGAAAGAAATAAAAGGAAGGGGAGGGGGCGGTGGGCGCGTGGACTTCAGCCATGCTCCCTCCCTTTCTTTTCCCCGTTACTGTCATGTAGACTCTGTGCGTACCATTTGTAGTAGAAGCTTGAGAAAGGCCGGTCTCGCGGCCGAAACGTCGCAATAAATGTTATGTTTTTCAACGTGACCCTTTGATTCTATAATTGACCTGCTGCCAAGGATTTATCTTTGAAGTATATATATATATATATATATATATATATATATATATATATATATATATATATATATATATATATATATATGTTGCCGGTGAACGCTTCTCCAACGCGAGCAGTCGGTATTTCCCAATCAAGAAACTCGCTAGGAGACGCTGGCTGCGCCAACGTTCTCTCGCGGGTGAGGGCGCGTTCTCCTTCTTTGCGTTCCTCTAAGAAATAGCGTTTCCATAGCCAACGCGCGCCTTTCGCTCTCTCTCTGTCTCTCTCTCTCACGAGACAGCAGAGGCACGCGCCGAGGGAGAGCGCGTGCCTCCCGGCACGCGGGTTACGCCTGACGACTGACGCCTGACGCGGGACAAGGTTAGACTAAGAGGAGCTTCGCCCTCAAAACAATCGCACACTGTTGAACAACACAGTTGTGGGCACGGAAGCAAGAGTAGACAACGATTGTCACTTTTTTTAGCAAACAATGGTAAACTTTTACACACCTGTAACACGCAAAAGCCAGAGAAGGAGACCAGAGGAAAAAGCACTTTCCTTTAGCCTACAAACACAACATTCCACTAAACCCAGCATTGTTCGTCGGACGAGAACCTCTTTGACACCAAACCAGTCCTCTGTTTTCTTCGGGATGTAAATTATTGCATGTAATCGCTCCGAAAGACGCAGCACAGCCCCTCACGAGAGCCTCTGCTGCGGCAGTTAACTGAGTTCTCACGATCCTGCAGGCCCTTGGAATGGTGGGCCTAGGTAAGGCATTCGTGCTGCAAGGAAATTACAGCCACTTGATTTTCTTTAGTATTTTATATCTTCACAACCTCACCACCTTATTAAAATTGTACCTCAGTATTTCGACATATGTATACACATGGTAGAACCACTAGTTGTCGCCATATATTTATTACGTATATGTTTTACGCAATTTACAGCGAGTGTTCTTAGGCCCATTTACAGCCAAGTCTCATGTACATCCTCGAATTTTAACACTATCGTAACACTTATGATCGACCGGGCGCTCTTTCGCCATGTCTGGCCCTTGCGCCACTAAAACACATTTATCATCATCATCAGAATCATCATCATCGCGTGAGTTTCTGAAAAGGCCCAGCATCACCTACGTCGTGCACGACTTCCGTTGTTGTATAGTCCCATCCGTCAAGCAGCTATATTTGTCACCATTGAGCCATGTTACAGTACCAGGGCTGTAGCTGAGTGGCAAAGATCAGTTGGCGCAGTTACCTGGGAGGCGGCAGTCATCGGAAACGGCAGTGGGAGGTTGCGTGACATTCCTACGGCTGTGACCCCGGTGGTTGGGTGCCGGAAGGATTTACGACCGATAACTTCGTCCGAGTTGGCCCACATCGTAGGGTGAACAACTTCCTTCGCATGGATGACGCGGCGATACACGGTAAGTAGCTGCTGGTGGAGCTGTGGAACTCTCGTCCGCCTTCTCGAAGGTGCACGGTGGCGCTACTGCCGCGCTCATGGCTGTATCGTAAACCGGGGATGTTGATTCTTGAACTGGTGAAAGTAAGTGTTGCCCTCTTTGGACGACTCATAGATTGAGCTCGGGGGTCAGGACAGGGGAGCCCACTGATGGTATCCCCTCGTGAATCCTCTTTTTATGTCACCCGCAGAGTGTCCCAATGTGCTTTTCTCATCACCGTGTTCTCGTCCTGCCTGGACAAGTTGCCCGCTACAATTATTTTGCTTTCTCTCGTCAAGCAGCCAATAAAGGTGTCGATAATTTCTCATTAGTTCCTCGACTACGTACCTTGAGCGAACGTGGAAGTTACGGCTGCAACTTTGAGTAATCGAAACGGAGAGCTGTTTGTGTATGCTGAATAAAAGTTCTTGTGTTATCTCAAAAACTTCCAAGCCTGCGCAGAGGACGCGCCACAGTCGCACGGTAAGCTAGGCTTTGCTGCGTTCTCCCGCATTCTTCTCTTTTTTCAGCCTTCCTCCGCCTTTTTTTCTTTTGTCCTCCCACTCTTCACCCTCTTCAGCTGTCTCGCTTTTCTGCTCCCCCTTATTCACCTTCGTCATCCTCTTCTTCGTTGCAATCTGCATCGTGGTCGTCTTCTTATCCTCTTCAGTGTCGTTGTTGTTGTTGCCTCTATAATAGTCTTTCTTTCCGCCTCCTCGATATTCTTTTTCCTCGTCTTCGTCGATGAAGCCGTCGGACAGGCATGGAGATATTTTTTCTCGCTGTGAGCGATAGCGCTTGCAGCCTTACAGACATCAGCAGCAGTGGCGACGGACGCCATCGCCACCGTTGCATAACGAGCACATTGTTGCGTAATGAGAGACCCGAGCCCTAGACCAGACTTCGAATCCTTTTAGTCTACAGCTCGTGCCTCTTTCTCCTTCCTTCACTTCGCTTTCCCCGTCCGTCGCTGCCTGTCGGTAAAGATCTACAACATACTCCCAAGAGGCGAAGGTATGACTGGCCAGCTTGTGTTTCTTGCGCTACCTCGAGACGGTACACCTTCTGTACGGGTCGATTGAATGTCTGTGCGCAAGCTAGCCAGAGGGAGCAGACGTGCACAACACCGTCCCTTCCTGGGTGCACGGATAAAGGCCGAGCCACACGTACGCTTCTGCACGCATCCACGCACGCACCGACGCGCGAAACTGCCGCGCCTGGCGCGGAATAGTGGCTTGCAACCCCAGTGCGCCAGCGCGCGCTCTCTCCAGGCTATGCAGACGTCGGCGTGGCCGATCTATTGAGAGAGCTTCACGCTGCGCGATGTAGGCCTCGCTAAAATGCCGTGGCAGAGGCGGTGCCTCACAACGCCACTCAGCTCCACGAAGCACCGCAAGACGAACACGAGCGCGCATTCGATGGCGTCGTGCACGCTGTAGCGAGGTGCACGATAGGTCGCGCACGACGGAGTGCGACCATGCCCGCAGCGACGGGAGGCACCGGAGCCCATAAAGCGCTTTAGTGCGCCTAAATGTCTTTCATTCATTCATTTTCGAGCACAGTTTATGTGCTCGAAAATGAATATATGGGTACGAGCGTAATTGTATTGCATAGATATTCGTTAAATAAGCACGAAAAGAAAAGAACAAAGAATCTGAACAAGGCTATATACTGTACATCGCCCGAACTGGTGCAGGAGTAAAGCCATGTCGTAGTAGCGTATGTACAGGACTCCTAGACGCGTGTGGGCGAGCGCTTATATCAAGCCGCGCTTGTTATCCGCGACTAGAAGCCTAGAAGCGCCCAGATGCGCCTGCGCCGTGTACGCATGCGCAGTTACGCGAACGCGCGAGCGCAAGTAAGCGCACGCGCATCGCACGCGTCTTAGAAGCGTACGTGTGGTTCGGCCTTAAAGCTCTGCCCAGCTTCTATAGCAGCGGGCGTGTGCTGTAGTCATGCGCAAGCACATCATCACCTTCGCGTAGCTGAGGTGGTTTGTGAATTGGGCTGCTCTGCGCGGGCAGAAGTAACAGCAGGTAGGAAGGACCGCTTCCATCTAAAGTGTTGCATCCGGAGCGGAGGCCTGTAGTTCAGTCGGTCAGGAGCGTGATTGTTTTCGTAACGCTGGCCTTGACGACGCCATGGTTCTTCCGCAGTCGCTCTACGGATGCATCGCACGTCGAAGTCTTGAAAGGGCGACGACCGGAGGGTTTTCGGCACCAGAAATAATGTTTCGTAATGGGACACCCGAGCCCTAGACCAGCGTTCGAATCCTTTTATTCTGTTGTTGTTGTGGCCTTTACTCTGGCACATTGTACAGCTCGTGATGATGATGATACATAGAGCTCGTGCCTGTTTCTCGTTCCTTCTCTTCGCTTCCGCTGTCCGTCGCCGCCTGTCGGTAAAGATCGACAATATACATAACGGCTTACGCTGCTAAAAAAGACATCATCCCTATTCTGATTTGAACACAATTAAACCATTTGGAGGGATATAACTCGCCCGTGACACTCGCCACCTTGTTTGGGCATTTTGTACTCCCAGCCACGGCTATGGTGGCAGTAGTAACGTTAAAGGATATTACGCGTTTCTCAGGCGCAGGCCGTGGTTTTCGTCGACGAAGACGAGGAAAAAGGAGGAGGCTGAAAGAGAGGCTAGAAGACGATGACGAAGGAGAAAGCGAAAAAAAAAAAGTGACGACGGACAAGAGCGAGTGAAACAACCTTATTGTGTCCACAATAGACGCGAGCAGACTCAACGCCATTCCGGCTGGGTTCATTCCGGAACGATCGTATCAAACCTGATGGCGCTCTCGCGAGCCCTCTGGATGACCAGGATTTGAGAGGTCCGGTCACAACGAGGGAACGGAGACTACAAAGAGGAAACGGAAGAGCAGCCATAGGGAGAACACGAAGGCTACGCTGAAGAGGAGGAAGCAGAGAAAGAAGTGTCCCTTTGTGTAAGCGCCCTACATGTTCTGGAACAACACGTCAGCGTGCAACAGAATGTGGAAAAGGTATAGTTTTGAAGTTGCGGGTTTGATCCCGACAGCCACGACTGCATTTCCTTAGCATGAAGTGCTAAGAAAGAGAGAAACGCGTGCATGGTGAAGAATCAAGTACGGCTAGTGCAATAATGAGGGGTGGTATGGCTAACATGACTGATATGGCTTGACATCGGTAACTTAACACCCTCGCCACTTCCGTCGCGATTGACGATAAAAGAACATCTTCGCTGTTCCAACGCTTTTCATGGAGTGGAATTGGCTTGAATTTTTTAAGAATACAAATCGTGGCCATAGCCGTGACGAAACTACGTCGGCACTAACAACGCTTACCGGTACGAGTCGGTGAAACCGTAACCTTTGGCCAGCTTACGATGCGAGGC
The DNA here is from genome assembly GCA_013339685.2 of Hyalomma asiaticum. NCBI lineage: Eukaryota > Metazoa > Arthropoda > Arachnida > Ixodida > Ixodidae > Hyalomma > Hyalomma asiaticum. The sequence continues at coordinate 54,552,664 of CM023486.1, forward strand.
AGGGCGACTGGGGTCGAAGTTCGTTTTCATTCTTTCATTCATTCTTTATTTGTTTCTTTCTGCACAAAGGACAGAAATTGGAGCAAAGACAAAAGGCTTGTAGCCTGACAAAGGCCTTTGCTCCAATACAGTGCGGCACGCAGGCCATAATATGTACTAGAAAAAAAAATAAAGAAACGTTTACAGAGTAACGCATATAATACAGAAGAATCATTAGATGCAAACACATACATACATAATACCACACTTGTAATATTGAAACATGTTGAAACCTTGATACATTGAAACAAAAAACTGGATGTGATTGATCATCACTCCCAGACAAAGCACGAAGTATGCAATACAAAAAAAAAAAAGCAGAACGTGTGCTTAGAGATACAACAAAGCATACAGTATAATCCTGGTATTGACACACGCTAAACAATATAGGCAAATAGGAACACGTAGCAATAATCAAGAAATGTCAATATTATTAATAATAAGGAACCTCCTGAGAATTTCTTGAGAATTACGCGATCCACTGAATCTCGTTAACGTTCAATAATTGTCAAACAAAGGGCAAATTCAGGTAACGCGCAGTATAGTAAAGTATCGCGTCAGAGTTCGACGACCTCGTCGGAACGACGGAATTCCGCTAACGACTGCCGTGCACCTGCGCGCCGTGCGAGGCGCTGCGGCTACGTAGGCTGACAGTCGGCGGCCACGGCTCCCAAGCTGTCGACGCGGGCGCAGTGGAAGAGGCTCGCGAACTCGGGCATCGAGGCGACGGGCAGGTCGCACTGTGCCACTCGCGTCCTGTCCACGTACTTGCGCGCGCAGAACAGCGAGCAGTATCGCACGAAGAGAACCTGCGCTTCGCCCACGTCGGGCCACCGTCCTGACGACCGTCTGGCAGGCTGGAAGGACTTGCGTGCGGCGTCCATGACGGTGCGCAGCGCCCTCCAGCGACTGTAAATCTCGGCCGCTACGAACCTCGCAGGCCTCGTGTCGTTGGTGACGTTGCGGTAGGCCGTCACGAGACACGACACTTCGTCCTCGAAGGAGGACACGTCGCCTGCGTGGGAACAAGAAGTGTATAAGGCCTCGGACACAGCTTTGGAAGTGTGCGGCAATCTTAAGAATCAAAGGCGGAAGAACACGAGCCCCCACCAATGGGCTCGCAGTCAGACTGGCGTCACGTGCGACGCTTCAAAGTGCGACATTATGCGCCAGCAGCGATGATGGAATTTTGATGGAGGCGAAGTACAAAACACACGCGTACTTAAATTTAGCTCCATGTTGAAAGAGTTCCCGACGGTTAGATGTGACAGGCTGTGGCCTCCTATCTCGCCTTGCGTCACATGCTCCGGACTGTGGAAAGCGCGGGGAGCGGGACTATATTTTTAGTCACAGGAGAGGCAACATGCGGCACTTTCCTCATCTGGGAGGCATGTAATGAGGCTGCGGAGATTTTTCGAGCTCATTGGATCCCAATGAAATTTTCTGGGTATGTTGCTTAGCCTGTAATCAGTTGTCCACTATTACAGGCTCGAGAGATGCATGGATTGCTTACAAGTGAATTTTCACTGGTTACCTCAAACCACACTCCAGGCTTCCCAAATTGCTGGCCACATTGTGTGTCGACGTCATTGCAGGCAAAACGACTGAGATGACAAGAAACGCGCATCTGGCGTATTATGGCCTTCGAGGGTTGTGCGCGCCGGACCGACTCTCGTAGGTTATGACCACGCCAAAGTGCTTCGCGACATGCACTGTCGCACCATGCAAAAGGCGGATTGACTCGTTTGGCGCTACATGCCCGGTTGGATTTATTCCGGTTTTGTGCTAACCGAAAATGATTTTGAATTAAAATTATTTTCGAATTTGCTGAGCACTTCTACGACAGGCGCGTGACAGGAGCGCCTTGGGAACATAAAATTGCGGCAACCTTGACGCGGTAAAAGGTCGCCCGAGCTGGCCTTTAGAGGGACTGTCTACGTCCGTTATCGCTGTCCTGTTCTTTTTTTTTGCTTTTTTTTTATCGCAACAGAAAGCGTTCCACTTGAAGTGTCCAAGGCTGCAGTGATTTCGCCGGAATCTGAGCATAACCGCTTAACACAGATTTTTTCTTTACTTGGGTGTCTCCGGTCTTATTGTGCAACACTGATTGGCAGTCTCTCTAGCTATCGCGTTTTAACTTCCTGGAGCCGGCTTCCTCTACGGCCTGTCTGAACTGAAGCGTTTCTTTCAACTATTCGAAACAGTTGTAAATAATTTGTTTAGTACTGAAGACAAGCTTATTGGTCTTGGACCATGAGCCCTCCGGTGCTCATGACGTCAGTTGGGAAAGCCAATCACATCACTCGTTGCATCACTCATTCATTGCACGACCTACGGGGAGGGGCAATTGAATACCTTTCAAGTTGGTTCGTGTCCACCTTTCATGACGCGCATATTTACAAATTTGTACTAAATTGCGCACCCAACACAGAGAGCTGATATTAGTGGGATAATGATCAGAAGGATTTATCTGAGCTATCGGCGCGATGCGAAATCGGCAAAGCTGTTTCAGGATCCCTTTAAGTTACCGGCTGCGACGTTTAAAGCCGATTTACGCTGAAGCCGCGTCGCCCCGCTTCACGAGGCGGTGTTTGTCCCGCCAACGACTGGGAGAGGAAGAGCGATGCGCCCACCCTCGCGGTTGTTGGCGGTGCGGACGCGGTCTCGTGAAGCGTGGCAGGACGTTTTGAGCGTAAATTGGCCTTTACACGATCGATTCGGAAGGCCAGCCTCACCTTGTTTGCCACAGGCTCAGAGGGATTTCTGTCCCTTTTGGCCTTGACGAGCATGCTCCTTAAAACGAGGAAAGAGAGGTTATACTAGAGTATGTCATTCCCTTGAGTATTTTCTCTTTGCTTCTTCTTCGAATGATTTCTAATGCTTGAGTCCCAAAACCACAATATGATTATGAGAGACGGCCGGCTTCGGAAATTTCGACCACCTGTGTTTTTTTAACGTGCACTGACACCGCTCAGTACACGGGTATCGAGCATTTCGCCTTCACCGAAATGCAGCCGCTTAGGCCAGGATTCAATACCGCGACCTTGGGATCAGCAGCCGAGCTGCATAGCCACTAGACCACCGTGGCGGCACCTTGAACGTCTTCGCGTAGTTAAGGTATAATAGCGCAACGTACGCCATGAATAACGGCAACTGCACAGGAGAAAAACCCTTCCTAGTGTGTTGAAGTATCAGCACTTTGCAAAAGCATGAAAGGTTTCAGGACGCTTAATATGACGCTAAAAAGTAATCGTAACATGTTACATGAGTTCTGTGAAATTTCGTGACACAGAGTAACGATTATCGAAGGAAAATTGCCATCGATTCCATCCGTTTGTAGCGCTAAGCTAAGAGGAACCACATGCGGATTTCTTGGAAAGGAAAGCTTTATGGCTTACAAATAAATTATGTTGGCCCGGCGTCCTAGCAGTAACACCTGTTCGATTCCCAGATGCAGCGTTGGAACATACGCAGCTGAAGAACAACTTGATTGCAATGAAGGAGTCATCTCACTACCTACTGACCATAGCAGGCCCTGCTGAAAGCGGATGCGGATCTAGCAAGGGGGGGAGGGGGCTTGAAGTTTGTACGGCTACTGCAATACAATTTCCGCTGCGTAACAGCCTCCTAAATGTCCTTTCGAGCTGGTAATGCACTGATTCGCTGAATCACTCTCTCTAAAATCAGTAAATTGGTGGTAATTATTGTTCGTACGTGTTCGCAAACATGGTCCCAGAATTACAATCAGGCAATGTCCGACTCTGTCCTTAAAACTTCGATCCGTGTGCAGGCTGCACATCTTCAGTTACACCTCCAGAGAGCAAGACGTTGTTAAGCATGGACTCTACTGCAATGCGCCCAAGACCGATTTTCGTAGACAGTGCAGCAGCTCGCGACCGCCCGCTCACCAGGAGGCTGCAGCACCGGAGCATGCCGTCGGACGGCACTCCACAGTTCGTATGCCAGCATTGTGCCCAGCGTGGCCAGGTTGATGTGAGGTTCAGCGCCGCTGTAGAACAGCGGCTGCACCATCGTCCCGGGCGTTATCCAAAGGAGGTTTCGGCCGTACTCGTAGCGCACGAGGGCTCGCTCGGGCGCGACGCATTCCGGATCGGAACGGATGTCTTCGACGCAGGAAGTGTCGCCGTTCTCCCATCGAGCCAGTAGCCTCAAAGAAGCCACTCTCGAGAAGTATGTCCTGGGATGCGTAAAGACAGAGATTAGCTAGCCGTTGTGAACGTGAGTATATGCCTTGAAGGTGCTATGAAAAATGACAATGTTAAGGAAGAATGCATGAACGTAACCAAATCCTCATTTTCATCTGTTTAGCTACACAGTATGCATACTCATAAACTTCTAGAACCATATACGTCGAAAATATTACTCTTTCTCAATAAACTTGATTTCATAGACAGTTATGGAAAGCTGACGGTACCCCACTTATCTAAATAGGAGTAACACCACTCAAAGGCAAGGTATAAATACAACTCGCTCTTTCGCAGGCTCCGCAAAATACCTCTGGCGGGGTGTTAGGGGCGGTTTTTTTTTTTTTGTCTGGGGGGGGGGGGGGGGGGGTTGTAAATCCCTGTTCAATAGCGAGCGGTTGGTTGTTAAAGGCAGCTTCTGCGATGGTGTATTGCGTATCACTTAGCGTATTTTTCAAGATCACTTTCAATTTATCACATTAGGCATAAGAGAGCAGCTCTAAACGTTTCTGTAAAAATATTAACTTTCATTGATGCGTGGTTGACGAGTTGGGAATATTTCTACATTGAGGGCTACAGGCGAACATAGAGTTATTGTTTCCCTTGCACTATTTTCAACACCTTCAGCCCTCCACTAGGTCATGCAGCAAGTCGTAAGTAGACAACGTAAACTGTGTCCCGCTATGCTATTACACACTCTCCGCAACGAATGTCTTCGGTATAATAGATAGTTTTAGTTCTGTCCGTAAACTTCTTCACGTTTACGGATACCGGTTTACCGGAAAGTGTACGTGACCAGCAGCGCTGCTGGCGACACCTGATGATGCGGAACCTAACCAGGCGCACAAAAAGCTAATATTATTGTGGCTTGCCCGTTTTGCTTGACTCCTAGTGTAAAGCATCGGACGTGAGATAGTAACTGACTCTACGTACTTTCATTACCCCTTTCGAAGAAAACGCTCACGTTACTAAAAAGAAAATCGAATGCATTGTAGTTAAGCAAACCGCGAACAGATGGCGCTAGCAGTTCTACTCCCGCCGTAAACACGCATCGTAAACCGGTATCCATAAACGTAAAGAAGTTTACGGACAAACTAAAACTCTCTAATAACGCTATTCCCGTAACTCCTGCTGCCACGCTTGCGCTAGGCTATACCTGGCTAATATACCCCACAGATCTACGCTCGGAAACCTACAGAGAAAAGTCCTTGGTTAAAGGATCTGCGATGACGTAAGAGACTGTACTTCTGAACGTATGGCTTAGCAAATCGTTTTCTTGGGCTAGTTGGTTAATGACTTCTTTAAAATATTAGTGAGTTTTAGTATATCGGAAAGCAGCAAACGTAAAGATTTAGCGTTAAGGTTAACGTTACGGTAAAGCTGGGTGCACTTGGCGGCACAAACTAGACTTTTAGTATAGCGGAGGAGAGCGAAACGCTAAAGCTAACGCAAGGCATGTACGGCGACAACTACACCTTAAAACAACTCTTATTAAATCCCTAAGTGCGCCACAAAATCATTGTGCCAGTATCGTGTGAGTGTGTTGTTAGTGCTGTATCAGCAGACCCGAAAAACATCGCTTCGTTTCAACATGCCGCCATCGAGTCTCCTTTCTGACCCGTACTGCCTGTCATTTCGAAGTTGCGATGACATAGGAGCGCTTAATTTATACTTTGGAAACCAGAGAAGCTACGCAGGCAGTCCATGTCGTCGAGGCTATGCCGTATATACGAGAAATTTCGCCGACATTTCCCCTTTGAGAAGGCGGACTTTCCACTTGTCATCAGTGCCCCGGAGATTCTGAAACATTTCTCCGGTGCCCAGGGGGTGCGCATCTGTGCATGTGCCTGCGAAGGCTGGCTTATCCAAGTCGCCTTTGTGACTGAAGGAATACTTCGCCAAACAATACTGTCATTTCAAGCATTATACATACAGTAGTGCACCATACTACTCGTCTCGGCTTTATTTTGGTTGTAGCTTGAAACAGCCGATGTACAAAAAGAAAAAAGCCCCGGTGGCAGTGCCGCCATCTCGACGAGACTACCGTAAACGTGAGCAAAGCGACATGGCCTCTGAGATTTCGAACGCCGGCACGCGCAGTCTCGAAGGCCGTGAAAGCGAGTGCACTCACATTTTAAGCCTTGTGTGCCGCTTACTGAGTGCGTATCTTGAAAACGGCGACACTTTGTCGCCAATACACGGCTGGCGAAGCTTAATTAGCCAAACCTAAGGCAAACAAGAACATGAACGGGTAATGAATGAGCTTAACAATGCGGGCCGATGTCACGACAGATCTGAAGCGAGTGGTCTCACTTCGACTGACGCCGCCATCTTGCCAGCCGTACGGGTCCCTTTGCGAGCGTTAGCGTTGAACGATATCTTCCGAAAATAGCGTAGGCACGTAAGGGTATCGTATACGTTAAGGTTCCGCGCATGCGCGGTGTGTTCCACGGTAACTTAACGTTAACGCTAAATCTTTGCGTTTGCTGCCTTCCGATATACTAAAACTCACTATTGTAGCGCAAAGGAACACAGGGACAGACAAAGAGCACAGGACGGGCGCTATAGCGCCCGTCCTGTGCTCTTTATCTGTGTTCCTTTGCGCTACAATATTTTAAAGAACTTCTGAACGCATCGCGCAAATGGCGGTGGGAGATATGAAATCACACTACATCGAAGTTGGAACCAAAGGTACGCCTTAGGGATCGATTCCGTCGCCCTTTATGTTTAATGGCGCTGTGATGGGTCTTCTAGTGGATACTGGATAAAATACCGGACTTATGGTAGCCAAACTAAAACAAAAGCTCTATATAAGGTGCAGGCTTGAATCGACGACGACGTCGTGGAAAACGATGAAGAGGGAACGTCGCTCAAGTGAACTTGTCGAAGCGTTGGCTCTAGTGCCATTCCATGTGCTTCATTGTTTCCAACGATCGCTTCACGAATACCTATAATAGAGCTCATTGTGCAACGCTCTCAGTCACAGAATGGCACCGACGGTCACATGGAAGGAATACTGCAAGCTACTGCAGCCAAAATCGACGCATACATCGAAGTGCCAAAGACGGGAAAAAAAAAAGCCAAAGATGAGCCCTTAATAGCGATCACAGTTGATCGCAACCGAATTCAGGTGCTGGACCAGCACAAGAATCGTACAAGCAAGGTAAGGAGCCCGTCAAACTAGTTCATGTTTTTGTTATTATTCATGTCACGTACCTTGAACCGCATTTAAAAGTACGTCTTAAGGGGTCAATTGGAGAAGCATATCTTGAAAGGAAAGACACGAAATTAACCACACCACGAATACTACAAAACAAGCATGACCCTTTTAACGCATATTTGCTGCCTCGTACCAGAGTCTGAAGAAGCCGCATCGCCCGCGATAAGATTTTAGGCCGAATGAAGCCATCGCGGCCTCCTAGCGTATGTGCACATACGCAGCGCGCATGATGCATGTTGTGCTGCATCGTGTCGGTTATTGCAGGGGAGTGCTTGTTGCGTGACTGGAAAGTGAATATGTAAGCCGGCCGCTACAAAAGCCAAATAAAGCTGAATATGTGGAGAAGTGTCTATGTGCCTTTGTCGGTGAATGCCCGTCATGTCTGCGCTGTGGAAAATTTTCCCTAAGCTTCACATATCCGCTCAATTGAATATAATCAACTGAACCACTACTCGACAGCAAATCAACTAGTGATCAATACTTTATTCAATGCGTACTTTTAGCTGAAAAGAATCAATGGTATTTTCGGTGGGTGTTTGTTGAGGGAAATCAATGACATTTAAAGTATCGTTGAAAATCCGCCGACTCAGTCTATATCCAGTGATACCTCAAAAGTGAGTCAATAGTAATTTTTGTAAGGAACACCTCAATCTTCAAAGTTCCGAGAAGGAGACGCTAGAATCGGGTCATAAGGAAAGACAACAAGCAATTTAACCAATGGACAAGAACGATAAACGAAAAGCTGTTTGTCTTTGGGTCACATAACACTGTAGGGCTCACTGAGGAACACATGAGAGGAGGAAACTAGAGTGACGCCATGCGCCGCAGGCATACGTATATTTGCAAAATAAGGTATACGATACGAATCTCAACACCAAACTGGTTGTTAGCCCTTCGGATATTAGGGAGTCTTTTCTCCCATAGAGCAAGAATGTTAAGCGTAGGAATCACAAAATCCGACGCACGTTCTGTACGTCAACGCGGCGATTATGGACATCAAGATGCCACGATTATTATGGCGGTAGACATCAAAGACCGGCATTCGGCTACTGCCTTTGTCAAAAATAGCTTTGCTTAAGTGGCTGAGGAGGCAGCCACCGCACCGGCGCCGCCTCTAGCCCGTGCTTTCCATGGAGTCAGCAATTCCAAGGCTGCCGTCCCCAGTCACTCAAGGGGCGTATGAAGCCGCGAGAAAAATTATGATTAATATAATGAACCCTACAGCACATTTCGAAAGCTGAACAACCATGGCCGCTCGATGGAAACGCACAACTCGTGCGGTTTCATCAAGTAAACGTGGTTGTCACATCACCATTCGAATAAACTTTGAATGATCCGGTATGGAGGAATTGTCTCTAGTGTAGTGTGTCTGGTATTAGGATCTGAGAGATTCCTAAGCAGACCCGTTTTCCACCGTCGCTTCAAGTGCCTAGCGAATGGACTCGTGACTCCCAAGTAACTCGCGCGAAACACCGTAGTGGGGGACGTATCATGACAGCTTTAAACATATTCGGAGCCAGTTCCCAAAGCTCTTATTTTGTAAAAGGTGATTGTTGCTTCCAGGGTGAACTCCACTAAGCCCATGTCAGGCATTGCAGTAAGCTGGCGTCAGCTTTACAAACAATTTGAGCTGGAAAACGCTTTTCTTAACACGTGTACGAGTTCTTTCACATTCACTACAAAATGATGTTGAGAAAGCTTTCATCATGCAGCGATTTTAGAGTACGGCTGCCAAGAGCGAGAGGTTAGAAGGATACCTTGTGCTTAGCAGTAGTATACATTCATTAGGAGATTGCGGCAGAGCCTCAAGGAGTACAATACACTTGCTCAACGAAGGTGTTGGTTTTTACAGAAAGTGATGCATCATTTCATAGACATTAGGGTCACCTGTTAGCTTTGGCACGCTGTAGAGGCATACGTATAGATGGGTCGTAGTCGTAGTCACGCTCATCTGGAAGGCGCCAGTGCAGAACGCCCAAGTGTTCTAACACCTCCAATTTGCCCATCTTCGTGCGCCACGTGACCACCATGCGGTAGTCATTCTTGACGCCTTCCAACACAGTCTGTGCCAAGCGTCGTAATTCGGAGAGGTCTCGCCGGTCCTGGATTAAGGCTCGGGTCGTAAACTGGATCCACGGCTTTGGCATTACTTCCCGCGCCATCTGCAATCCAGAGATGTCGGCCGTGTGCGGTGCGTTAAAGAGCGCGTAAACCAACCCCGACATTTTTTCGAACATTTCAAGTTAACACGGGCATCCAGTTGAGAATGCCGTCACGATGAACGACGCCAAATGCAGAGCTCCGCTGATTGGTCGAAGGAGAATTTCGACTTCCGGTTAGTCTGCTAGCGCGCTCCCAACCTCCCTGTCCGTCCTCGTCGTGTGTCGTTTGTGTGGTGTGTCGTTTGTGTGTACTAGAAACTTTAAGAACTGTACCAGCGAGCGGAACACGACGGGGAGCGCTAGCACAGAGCATTAGCACGGAACCAACAAAACACTTGCGCGAGCACGGAGGCAGGCGGTGGCACGTCAACCGGAAGTGGACAGTTTGAGCTACGCGTCATCGACAATGTATGTCACGTGACACTCGGTGCAGCGCTTGGCGGGGATATAGAGGCTAGAAGGTTTTCAAACCTTTCCAGCCTCTATAGCAAGGAGGTGGCACCGGCAACCGCAGGCGGCCGGTGCGTGGTGGAGGAGGGAGCGAAACAAGTGGGGCGTTTTAATAATCAGGTGCCTGTAACTCCGCTATTTCGGCAACATTTCGAAAAAGTCTTACGGCTAGATGTTCGTTGTGGACATCGGCACAAAAGCAACACCACAACTAAATCCCCTGGGTGGTTTAGAGGCCTTTTAAACAATACGTATTTCGCCACGTGACGCACAAAATGATTGATTGATTTCTGGAGTTTAACGTCCCAAAACCACGCTATGATTAGACACACAAAATGGTCAAGCGTAATTTGAAGAGGTGATATTCAATAATTCACGTGTAACTTCGCACTTGAAAGACTAGATTCATCAGGTAGAAAAAAATTGAGATACTTAACCTTCGCCTTTCAGAGTGGAACGCGACAGCGCTACTGTGCTACGGTCGTATGGGAAAAAAAAATTAAGCGGGCGATGCCATTTTTCCGTGGCGAAACGCAAGGCATTTACTCGCGGAGGCCGCTACACTCCGACAGAATGGAGCGAGAATGGAGCGATGGGCTGCGTTGCTCCTTCAGGTCAACGACTTCCTCCTTTCTGCAAACTTTACATCTGGCGCCCTCTTGCGCCAATCGAAAATGGTGAAGCCTCCCAAAACCCCTCAAACCATAGTTTCCTACAATGCACTAGAGGAAAATGTGGCGCTAGTGTCTATGGGAGTTTCAAGCAAGGCGGTTCAGCAAATATGAGAATGAGTAGAATTTACCTAGTCTTCGTTCTTCTGGCTTCATATGGCTTTGCGACTAAAACATAGTGGCTGATCCTTCTGTCAAAGGAATCGTTATAACACGAAAGTGAAACGTCTCTTCGCATAAGTAGTTGAATGTTTCTTGTTACATCGAGGTGAACTTTCCCATTTCTATAGGTGTTTCACTGGTACGGCAGCGTTTGACATGTACGAACCATACGTTCACACATCGCCTCCATAACATCCCTTTGTTGTAACTGAAGTAGCTTACCTAATAATAACTGGTGTTACGATTGGCCTGCTACAAGAGCCGGCCATTGGGTAGTGTGGTGTTGAGCGACGACGACGACGACGACCCGCACGTACCGAGACTCAGGGCGACGGTAACCAGGGCATAGTGGGAATACTTAAGAGAAGTTTATTATATATTTACAGTAAGTAATAAATGTTGAAGGAAATGCGCCGAGAGCGAGCTCGGCGGCTCGTTTTATGCAAGTTCAAGTCCCTTGTTAGGGAACATGCTGTAGAGGTGTCCAATGACAGCCCGAATGTCCAATTGAAGGGGTCGTCTTTCATATGGCTTTGAGACCTTTTTAAAAAAAATGGGTCGTTTACGAGGAAATATTGCACTAAAACGAAAGAGTTTGCAATAATTATGTACGTGCACAGCTACTTGTTCCTTTTTCGCGGTTAGAAAAATACCGAACGCTCAAATTTAGCAATATTATGCGATAATGTCGGTGTTGCCTCCTCTAGTTTTGTCCAGATTTAGCAGCATCCACAAAAGCTTAAGTTGCAGGTATAATCGTGTTCGAGCTTAAATATTTTTGCTCTTGTAAGTGACGTGCGAATGTATGACGTGCGAAACGTCAGAGATAGCACCTCAGATTTGTAACCGAGCGATCAAACCCAATGAAAGACACCGGCTCGACTAACGTTGAAATGTTTTGAAGTATCTGCTTATAGCAGCCGAGTAACGTCATTAGATGACAATGTCATTACATTCTAATGATATGAAAACGTCCGGTGTGGCAGGGTTGTTAGAACAATTATAGGTATAGCAATTGTGAACCGAATGGGGTACTGTGTAAACATTCCCACGGTGGAATATTTGGTCACGTCAAGTTCTGCAAGAGCATGTTCCAGGATATATATCTGCGCGGCGCATTCGCGCCCTATGTGGTCCCCACCTTTGCGCAGGTGCGGATGACCTCGAGGCTTTCGTCGTGCGCTCGGAACACGAGGTGTCTCTGGTACTCCCACTCGAATACGGGTTGGAGCAGCGTTGACAACGCGAACAGATTTCCGAGCGAGACTCCGGTCCCCGCGGCGGCGTTGGCGAAGGCGGCGTTTGTTACGTTGCGTAGCAGGTGCGCATGTCGGAAGAGAGCCACGGAGTCTGGCCTCAGACGGCGCGTAGCATTCCGGTGGGGCAGGTGTCTTTGAAAGATGCGCAGCCACGAGCGCAGCTGCGAGGCGTTCAGGAACACGAAGGCCTCCCGCATCTGCGAGGGACGGAGTCGACTTGGCAGTGTGACGAATTAGGATAACGAGGCCGCGACACTGTAAGAGAGGCAGCTGGAAGATAATATCGGGTGTGGGGAGGAGGACAGACACCTAATAAAAACGCAACGCCACTTCCACGTCGTGAAATCTGTTGGACAGCAAAGCTGTGGCCCTTTCCAAGAGCAAACTAAGGACACAAACGGATTCCAGAATCCGGAGGCCAAACCAAAGGAACACTTGCGCTGATACTTTCTGCCCAGGCGACGATGGCTTTCTGTGATCGCTGGTCGGCCACTCTGAGCAGCTGTTTTCACGTCTCTCCCAGGACCTAAGTGGCCTGATTTCTGACTACAAAGACTGGCGGTAAAATAGCCCCCGTTTTTAATATCGGTAGTCGAATTCGGCGCTCGTAGGCTTAACGCGGCCGGTGGCTCAAAGTTGCATTGCCTTGGCTCATGATGTCAAATGGCTTATGCTTGCAGAAATGTTGGGGATTACAAGCAAATGTTTGCGGAGCAGAGCGCTGAAAAATTGAGGAAGAAAAAGTATAGACAGGAAAGACGCTCACTTGCAATTCTTCAGCGCTCTCCTGCGAACATGTCAAAACAACTGGCCTAACACCTCACAGTTCTGAAATTCATTGCGACTGCGCGCTTTAAATAAGTTTAAGCAGAACTCTTATGAAAGGCAAATTCGTCGTATTAACCTTCAATTTTTGCTAACAGAATAGTGGCATCCTTGGCGCCGCAGACGCAAGCAGCGAGCGCAAAACACAATTCGAAAACTCGTATTCCCTACGCTGCCCAAAGCTGCACGCAGGGGCCCCACTCGAAAACCCCCTAATGACTCCAAAATATTTTAAGTGTTTCCAGGAATACGGTCAAGTCAATCGGCTATAGAACTGTAGGGGAGCTGATCAACTAGGCTGTAGGGGAGTAGCTGAACCCACGCGACTTCGACAGACGACGAGCCTGATGGACGGTTGCGTTCGCTACTGGGGTCACTTCGCTCTAGTTTACTGCACGTGCCGGCGACAGCATTTACTTTACTCTTTGCTGGTTAAACATCAACAGCTCGGACAGCCAAAATGCCTTCACCGCCGGTCATCTATGCAAGACTCTAGCAGGCACCATCATTCACGGCTCGTCGTCACTGTTGCTCACTTTTGCCCTGGTAACCACCGTAAATCACGTGACCTGAATCGTAGAGCGTGGACTGTGCATGCAGACAACGACGATGGAGTCGGCACGACGGCGGCGTAAGTGCGCCTCGAGTGATTGGAATAAGTGTATATATTTCAAATTAATGAATATAACATGAATATGATTTACTTGCCATCATGATAGTGGTCTCCTTGTGAGGCATAAACCTCGAGCCGAGGTCGGCGTGCAGGTGCCCCAGGTCGTGCGCGAGCTCGTCCACGTTCTGCGTTACCTCGTCGATGGCACTGACAACCTTTTGCATGAGCTGCTCCTGGTCGTCATGCTCGGAGCAGTCGCGGAGCATCGGGCTCGCAAACAGAGGTCTCGCTGGCTCCACGCCGAGAAGGCCCGAATCCGGGTGTTGGCGCAGCCAGAGCAGGCTGGGCACGTCGAACTTCAGCGACAGCTCCGCGATTTTTTCTAAGAGACTCTCCGGGCTTCTGGCGTCGAGTAGCCAAGTCCGCACGTCTACGCCTACGTCCCGCAGGTACGCGTACATTGTATCGTGCAGGTCGAGTTCCACGGCGTACGCCGCGTGGCAGCTGGTATAGAGGGCGGACAGCTCGCAGAAGGTCGACGGCATGGCGGTGGCCTTTGTGGTTGCACACTGCGAGATTGGCAATTACTGTTACTGGATTGGGAATGACCGTCGTGGGAGGCTCAGTATGACCAGGGGCTGAATAAGGCACATTATGCTTGAAACAGCGCGTGGGCAGTGTGCTACCTCACATAAACGGTGAAAAAGGACTGAAAAGACGGAAGGTGATAGAGACTGGAAGGACCCAGATGAGTTACTGTTTCTACGTATTTGAACAGAAGAGAAACAAATGCATACTTTCGACAAAGTGAACCCAACTCAAACAATGGTGGAATTACTCTGGATGTTATAGCAATCACGAAATCAGCCAATCACCATGTCAATCACACTGGTGCGTAGTTTTGCGAGAGAACAGCAGGTGACTTCCTCCTGTCTAGGGCACGAAATAGTAAGTTTTCTGCTGCGCTCACATCAATAATATTTTGCTGAGATGTTCACAGAAGCCTTCACTACACGGCGGCAACGCTTTCTGGTGATGTTCACAAGGTATTTCAGAGCCCCTGCATTGCGTTAGCCAAAAGCTGTACTACTGCATTACTGTACTAGAACGATAAAACCTAAACTTGCAGAATAGATCCATTACACACACACACAGACACACACACACCTACACACACACACACGCACACACACACACACCTACATGCACACAGACACGCACGCACTCTCTGTGCTCCTCACCTTTCTGTGCTCCTCACCTTTCACATCACGCAACACTACAAACTAGCAAGGAAAACCAAACCACCCCTTCATTCGAAACTAAACAAATCACTAGACATCACTTGGCGACGACTTCAAACACACTCATACCCTTACTCGCACATATATAGGCACATCTACCCAGCCCTTTTCACATCAGCATGTACTCTGTGCAAGAAACACGCTGCTGCTCTGGAGCACATCATCTGGGGATGCAGCAAGGACCCTTCCCCACCAGTCCTCCTAGGCGAGCCACCATCAAGCGAAGACTTCTCTTGAGCAAAGGCCTGGGCGCCCAGCTCCGGGCCATTAAACGCGCCGAGGAAGTGGCGGTCAGGCACGGTCTGGACGTCCTCTCCTCGTAGGAAACCGGTGGTTTCCTTAATAAAGTTGTGTACTACTGCTAGTATTGTCTGTGCCCCTTAAGGCGATGTATATTTGCATCGTCGAGCTTTCGCTCCTCTGTCAGGGTAAAGAAGAAAAGGAGAACGCTTTAAAGGTTGAAATGAATAACTGTATTAAATCAAACTGCTACATGAGATTCGTCTGCTTCCACGATCCGTGCCAGTCCGTGCCTCGGAGCTCACTCTCGTCGAGCGTCTTCTCCCAGGCTCTTCGGTGGGGACGAACTTTGACCCCAGGGGGATAGCACCACCAACGCAGCGCGCACAGAAACGTATCGCATTTCGGCTGCGAGCCGCCCCGGTAACATAAACACAGGCCAGACCACCGCGCGGGCCAGACGAACGGTGTATGCGCAAATTGAACACACACAGACACACACAGAAAACGGAGCAGGCATGCTCCGGCACTGACACGATCTCCGTTTTAGATGGAGCTGTCCTCAGCTCCTCGCCCCAACTGAAGACCAATGCTGGTGTCAGCAAGTTCAGCGGCGTCGTCCCCTCGCTCGTGGTACAAACGCAACTGTTCGATGTTGACGGCTTTATCGCCGTCGCTCCCCGATGCCGTAGTTCGTCGGATGAGGGCGATGTTCTCTCCCAGGAAAGCAACAATTTCGTACGGTCCTTCGAAGCGGGGGTCCAAAGTCCAGCGGCGAGCACCGATGGCGCATAGCACCTTGTCGCCAACTTTGAAACTCGGAGGGTCACGCTTTGCGTTGTAGCGTTTCGTCGAGTACTCCTGGCTCGTCTTCAGCTTTTCCTTAGCCTCGCTTCGCGCCACTGCCAGGCCACGCAAACGTTCGGACTCTTCGATGTCGCTCTGGATTGCTCCAATATTAAGTTCACCCGGTAGCTTAGGCTGGTAGCCGTGCATTAGCCAGAATGCGCTGTATCCAGTTTGCTCCGACTTTGCTACATTGATGGCGAAGACGGCGTCAGCAAGTATACGTTCCCAGTTCTGTGCTTGACTGAGCAGTTTTCTGAGAACTTGCTTCAGTGTAGCGACCATTCTTTCCACGAGGCCGTTCGCTTGAGGCCAATACGGCGGCGTTTTCACGTGCTGTATTCCAAGTCTCCGGTGGACGGAGGCCGTCTTTTTGTTTACGAAACCTCTCGCCTGATCCGTAATGATCACTTCTGGTACACCAAATCGTGGTACCCATCGGTTGAGAAGGTAGTCGATGTAGTGTGTCGATGCCGTGCTCGGAACGATGATAGCATCCATGTACCGTGTGGCGTGGTCGATGCAGACTAATACGTAGCCTTTGTCTTCCGTTTCGTTGAGCGGGCCAATGTGGTCCAACGATATGACGGTGTTGGGCTCGTTCGGCACATCTCGTGGATTCAAACATCCTTCGCTTCGTTTCGTTCGAGCATTGATCACTTGACAACTGTGACACGACTGTACGTATGACTTGACGTCTCTCGAAATCGATGGCCACCAATACCTGCGTGCGATCAAGTCCTTCGTTTTGGTCGCGCAGAGGTGCCCGTTGCTGTCGTGAAATATCTTCATCAGAGTGTCGCGCAGCGCTCCCGGGACAATAATTTTCTTGACGGTGCGGCCCTTTTCTGTCGTTTGTCTCGTTAGGATGCCGTCATCTATCGAGTAGAAACTGTTGCCTTTTGCCTCCTCGTTCATTAGCCTGATACATTCAGTGTCCGTGGCTTGAAAGTGCTTCAACGTTTCGTGGCTGCGAACCAATGTTTGCAAAAGCACATGTCTCTCCGCATCCTCTATTTTGAGGACGTCTCCTGACGTTCTCTGCTCTTCCAATCGTGAGAGAGCGTCTGCGGCTCCGTTGAGTCTGGAGGAAACAGCGTCTTCAGTTTCTCGGCACAGTATTTCATCGGGTTCCGATTCCGTGGGTTCAATTCGTATGAACCCATTTGCGTCGTTTTCTTGATTTCGGCAGAACGAGGCGATGAGAATTCCTGCGGCTTTAGTGTCGTCACTTGAGCTAGAACGATCACGTATGGTGAGAGTCGGGGGTTGCGCGTCCTCTTTAATTACGTTGACCAAAGTGATGTCGTTTGTCGGATGAAAGATCACTTGGACGTTGACTTTTCGACGCCAATCAGATCCGAGAATCATGTCAATTGGCTTTGGTAGGGGGCTTACGACAACATTTGGTAGTGTCGTCCTTGTTGTCCCAACCATTATATCAATTTCTGCGGACATTTGTGGTTGAATGGTTCTGTCCAAAATTTCAATGTTGTTTCCGGATGTCCAAGGAGTAAGCGTAGCTTTCGGGGGTAGAGCTTGCGGAGAGATGAGTGATACGTTGGCACCAGTATCAATGCAAACGTTGATCGGACATCTAGCGTTCAGAAGGCCGTTGACAACCGGCAAACTTCCTCCAGTGGATTTCAGGAAGCAGTTCACC
Source organism: Hyalomma asiaticum (assembly GCA_013339685.2). NCBI lineage: Eukaryota > Metazoa > Arthropoda > Arachnida > Ixodida > Ixodidae > Hyalomma > Hyalomma asiaticum. The sequence continues at coordinate 54,570,320 of CM023486.1, forward strand.
TGCTTGACGGAAGTTTCGTGTGTGTTGTCACTTCTTGAACGAATCTGGCGCTTCTCCTCAGCTCGTAACGTTCCTTTTGTTTTGGGTTTCGTGCACTCTCGCGAAATATGTCCGGTTTCGCTGCAGTTAAAACATCGCGGTGCAGATGGTTTCCTAAATGGAGACAATGTGGCGGACCCTGAGGTTTTGCGTTCTGGTTTCCTTTCTCGGAGAAACACTTGTGATTGCGCTTCATCTTCTATAGCCTTCGATCGTCGGCAGTCGAGCATTGTTGCTCTGTCGATGAGCTCTAGGACGGATTTACAACAGTGCGCGGCTAGCGGAATGGCCCATTTGTCGTCTTTGATCCCAGCCAATATTAGAGATATTCGTTCTTCGGTTCCCATATAGTATGGGGCTTTCTCAAGAATCGCATTCTTTGAGTAAATGTACTCGGTTATGGATTCCTCCGGCTGAAGCGTGCGTTTTGCCTGGAAGTCTAGGAATTCCTGCATTGTGATTTTTCGCTTGAAGCGATCGGAAATGGCTTGTTTCCACAATTCCCACGTAGCAAGTTGCCTTCCGTAGCTCGCATGCCAGTCGCGTGCAGGACCTCGTAAGCGGGTGATAGCGTTAACCAGTGTCAGCGACGGTGACCAGTTAGCGAGAGATGCGATGCGTTCGGTCTCTGTTATCCAATTGTGAACGTCCGATTCAAATGAACCGTTATACAGTGGAATCGCAGCTGAGGTGTCACTCGTTGAATGAACTTGTATGGGTTCTCGCGTTCTAGCGATGCACTCTGTCAATTTAGATTGATTCTCCGCCATTATTGACAGCAATCGAGTGATGTCACTTGATTCTAATTGTTGAGTGCTGCTATCTTGATTACGTGTAGCATGCCCCGATAAGTTCAATCGTGACTCACTCGTTTCGGCGTCGATTTGACGGATGTCGTGGCGCTGGGTGCCTGCTTGTCCTGGTTGTTCGTTGCTCGTTGTACTTAGAAGTCGGACTTGCGCTTTGAGTCCTTCAATTTCGGCTTGCAGCTTTTCGTTGCCAGCAGCGAGGTTCTGTGCGCTTTCCAGCTCTTCGTTGCCGGTGTTTCGTTGCGTCCGTAGAATCTCCTGCATGTCGCTTGCTCGTTGCCGGTCGTTGTCTTCGATGATCCTCGTTATAAGCTCGTCCTTTCTCCCCGTGTGAGAGATGTGGCGTAGCTTAAGCTCATCGGCAAGTTCCGTTTTCTTGAGTTGGCTGAGGGCTCGTCTGTCGTCGGACAAGAGCGTCTGTCGTCGGAGAAGGTCCTCCGTAGTGCTCGTTGAGTAAGCTTGGGCGTGGTCGGTGGCTTGGGCCATGGTCGTTGCAGCGGCGAATTGCGTATTTGCAGTGTTGATTTAACTGGTTGAAGAAGTCGACTGCGCCATGTCAGGGTAAAGAAGAAAAGGAGAACGCTTTAAAGGTTGAAATGAATAACTGTATTAAATCAAACTGCTACATGAGATTCGTCTGCTTCCACGATCCGTGCCAGTCCGTGCCTCGGAGCTCACTCTCGTCGAGCGTCTTCTCCCAGGCTCTTCGGTGGGGACGAACTTTGACCCCAGGGGGATAGCACCACCAACGCAGCGCGCACAGAAACGTATCGCATTTCGGCTGCGAGCCGCCCCGGTAACATAAACACAGGCCAGACCACCGCGCGGGCCAGACGAACGGTGTATGCGCAAATTGAACACACACAGACACACACAGAAAACGGAGCAGGCATGCTCCGGCACTGACACCTCGTCCCACAAACGCCATCTTTCTCCTTGCTGCGCCTTCACGGCAGGTGACAATGTCGCTTACCTTTTCCGGAGCGGCGGCGTGCAGCGTGTCGTTGAGGCGTTCCAGATTGGCGACGTGCACCTCGGCTAGTGTGTTGCCTCCTTGCGGCGTCCACTTGACGCCGCCGCAAACGAAGGCGTAGAGCTGGCGACATGGCTGCACGTTTTCGTCCAGGTTGGCTGTCAGCCGAAAGACCTCCTGCTCGCAGCCAGCAGTGTCGCACGGCGTCTCGTCCGGGTACAGCATCTGCAGTGAACATTGGCATGCACCGCCGCGGTGGTCTAGTGTAGTGCATATATGGCGCTTATGCTGCTGACACGAAGTCTGTTGGATTGAGTGATGTCAGTGCAAACTCCATGTGGTAGAAATTTTCGGAACCCCCCGCCTCGGCCTCTCTCTCATAATGATATTGTGGTTTTGGGACGTAAAACCTCAAAAATTATTATTACTATTAATATTATAACGAATTAATAACATTGGAATGTGCGCACATGCACGATACTGTGCTACTCCATCCAAGACTCACGTTAAACGGAGTAAATAGTAAAATAAAAAGTAAGATTAAAGAACATAAAAAAAAGAAAATCGCCCGTTCGCCCCTTTAATACAGAAATGTGTTAAATTCGATTGCGAAAACTGTGGGCCGATCGTGGAGGCAGTGCACCCGGACGGTGTATGTGGAGGGTTGTCGTGTAAGAAGCGATTCTAACGAGTTTTTGCTAATGGGCTGTCGGCGTCTAACGTCGTCGTCGTGGCCACGGTATAAAGCAAGCCCATCAGCACCGGGTGACGTTTCCTGTGGGAAACACGGGTGCATCACTGCATGCTTCTCACCCTCCCAGGTTTCACGTTAGTGGGAGCTGTCATGATTTTTTTTTCCGGGCCGAAACGTCTGTCGCGCTGAGGCGTAACACCAAGAGAGAAGGAACCGGCTACGCGCGCACACGTCTTCACTGTCATCTGTAGCTGTTACTAAACAGAGGTACGTTGTACAGTTTTCGCGCCATCATTTCTTTTTTCTTTTTTGCAGTTCTGTCAAGGTCCCATGGGGAAATTTTAGAGTAACGAAAGTGATAATCGCTGTGTAGTCGCTGTGGTAGAACGTGATTACTTAATTCCGCGACCATTTTCACTACATTCCTGGCCAAGACAAAACACGATCTGTTCAGCGTGGTACATTGGCATGCAACTCGTGCTGCGAATGACTGCAAACGGTTCTTTCGAAAGCAGCTGCAACCTGTTCTTTACAGGCAACGCGGGGGGGGGGGGGGGCTGATTCCCGTTGTTCACTAGTGCCTTATCATCCATCATGCTGTTTCGATGCTTGCTTTGTTTTCTTTATTGAAACGGGCACTAACATTTATGCTGCATATCTGATTGCAAAGATATATATGTCGTCTGCCTTCGGTTGCTAACCTAGCGTTCTGTGTTTACGCCACGAAATTGCCCGACCAACGAGACGTATACACTTTCGTTGTACAAGAAACAGAAAAAAGAACACGAGATTGAAGAGAGATAAGGGGTAAGCTGTCAAGGAAAGGCAGAAGAAAGAGGGGGGGGGGGGGGAATGACTTAAGCGAAGTATATAGTTAGACCTGAAACGAGAGATGGGTTTGGTATCGCCCTTTGCGGCAACGGCCAAAGGAACCGGCTCCAGCGGCGGGCTTTTGTTGCTATAAAAGTATAGAATTTGAGAATTGGAGTGGACTTAAGGTGGCCACTGTCCGCGTAGCTGTCTATTTAGCCGTCCATCCGTCCATGGGCGCTTCTCTAAAGTACAAAGGTGTCTGCGCGAAGTAGGCGTGTGGCCGTGCACATTTTGTTGGATGCGGGCTATGGGAACAACTTGTTGATTATAGTAGAAGATTAGTAGCTCATAGAGTCCGGAAAACATGACGACAGGCTGACGGCTCCCGTGCTTTTTTTACGGCTGCCCCCCGCACACAGTCCCGGCTGATGCGGCCACCACCGCCTGCGGTCTCTGCGGTAGGTGGCGCTGCCAACTATACGCGAGCGCACAACACATGTTAAACCAAAGGACTTGCCTGGTGGGCGATCGTCAGAGCTGTGGCCGTAGCTGCTGATATCAGCGTGACTCCGGCTAGCAAACGCCACGTAAGCCTCTTGCGTATTAAGAACGGTCCTCCCGAACTGGGAGCCTCGGAACAGGGAACAAACGAGGACGACGACGACGTGCAGCCCGTGGTCAGAAGCGGCGCTTCCGCACCCGTCCCGGTGTTAACGCTGCCGTGTCCCGTTTCCGCAGACATCCACGTGTCGTGTACTGAAAGTAAACGATAAATAACGTGAATCTATACTTGTAAATATAGATGGTTCTGCATATGGGAACAGAGCGAACCGCATGAGCAAAAGCTCTCAGTGATTGAAAACAATAATCCAAAATTCAAGTGTGACAGTTATTTGAGTAATCGTGAGCTTCTGTACTGAAGTGCGTCCCAAAGGATGTAATATGGTTGCTTTCGTGCCAGCTTTGGCTATAGTGTAGTCCATTGGAGCCAGGTCGTCGTAAATCAAAGAAACACGTGCATTACACAACACGCGTGGTGCGTGTGGGTATCGTTCGTGTTTGTGTGTGTGTGTGTGTGTGAGAGAGAGCCTAAGGGCGGAAAGAGGATGCCCAGCCTGCACCACCAAGGTATACTTCGCATGTAGGGGAGGAAAGAGCAGAGGGATATATAAGACTCTCTTTCGTTCCCCTCTCTTTCTTCCACTCACTTTCCTATATATATATATTATATATATATATATATAGATATATATATATATATATATATATATATATATATATTATATATATATATATATAATATAGTTATTTCGTAGCGTGGGCAAAAAGGAGTTCCACATTCACCGTCATGGCTTCGAAAGGCACTGACTAGCACTACTATATGTACAGAAATGCCCAATAAAGTGGCCAATGGAACGACAGCCGCCGTAGCTCAGTTGGTAGGGCATCGGACGCGTTATCCAAGTTTGTGGGTCCGGTTTCCACCGACGGGAAGCGTGTTTTTTCGTCCACTTTAATACCTTTCCACTTATTGTCATAAATCGTACATACAGCCAAAAACTACAAATAACTTCCCCTATGCCTTTCTTGGGCTCATTGTATGTGGGGTTTATCTGGCTTTGTCTAACAAAGAAACGGGCCCTTGACCCTTGCCCCTTTATATCAGAGAGGACATGCACGGTCTAGCTGGCTAGCAAGGCATCACGTACGCATGGATGGATGGATGTTAGGAGCGTCCCCTTTATAAAGGGGCGGTAGACCGCGGGCCACCAAGCTCTATCTTTATTTTTTCCTCTACAAACGTTTCTTTCTCCGCATCACGCGTATTTTTACAACTACCTTTTCTCGTCGCCTACCTATTTTAGCTATTATCGTTCCGCTGTGAAGTAAGAATCTTACCCGAACTACCTTGCGTTTCTGTTTGCTCCATACCTTTGCGCCACCAATACTGTAAGCGCCTTTTACTTATCTCTATCGCTGACATGTTCAGCTTTCCCCGTGCTATCCCTGAAACCCATGGCCTCCTGCAGGGTAGTGTCCAGAGCTACACCTGGGTGGACATCTGTACATTCAATCAAAATATGATCACTGTAGCGGAAAAACCTGCCATCTAGTGGAGCCCGAGTACTCTAGGTGTTTAGCGCTCAGACATCACGAAACCAGGGATGTGCTTCAGATGCAGCCTCGCTGTAAAAGGAAAAGAAGCACGAACAACATAACGCAGCTACTTCATAGTGCGGCATTTGGTGTAACGACAAAAAAAAAATCTATTTTATAAAAAGCCTGGGGAACGCAAAAACGGCTTCATCTTCTAATCAATCTCAAAAGCTATTACCGTTTTCCTGGTGAGCTGTTTAGGGTCTTCGGCCTGCAAAAGAGCGTGGCCGAACTGAAGCTCGTAACAGCACTGTGAGAGATTCGAACGTTATGTATTGGTGCTCCCGTCACCACTCGTTGAGGTACCCAACCGTCTTTTTTTTTTTTTTTTTTACCGCAGTCACACGGGCATGCCGAAGCTCCGTTGAAGCGAAAAGGAGCATAGAAGCTTCGAAGGAGAATTATTTCAAAGGAGCTGTGTCGGCCCTGTACGGCTTCCGATGAAACTCCCTTCAAGTTGCAGGCTCGAGTTTCCGGCGTACATACACACGGTCTAGCTGGCTGGTGGGTCTAGCTGACTGGCGCATCTTTTAGCGTTCATAAATTATAAGGCACCGTGAAACGTGCTTTTAAATAACTAACAGCGCATTGTGTTGGCTCCAAAGCAATTCTTTTTCAGTCACGTACCGCCTATTAACGAGAGCAGCCCATCCGAATTTGAAGGGACATACGTTGGCTCCCTCAGCTCAAAGCTCTTTTCAGCTCCCTTGGCGCGCCCGTGTGACAGCGGGTTCACTCCTTTCGGATAAACAAGTTTTAGTTCAAAAGTACTTTTTAGCGCCCGTGATAAAGGGGTATTGTTCATGCAATGCACTGTATTCCACAATTCTCTGGCATAGAGCTAACAGGTCAGACGAAGAGCAGCTGCAATGAATGGTTTTCGGAGCACAAATGCTGCGAAACTTGCCTTGTGTGTTACCGAGCACTCACTGCAGCCTTTGTGGTACCTTACCTGCGGACTCGTCGTTCATGTACGCCATCTGAAATGACTGCTTTTCGGAAGCCATTCCGCTGTCCAGCCCGAAATTTTCCTCGTCTTCTTCATTCAATCCGACAAGGGTACACCTCGCGGCTTATGCCGCGGATAGGTGATTCGCCTGGTGATGATTCGATTTGGGGGGCTTTAACGTCCCAGAAACCACGATATGATTATGGGAGACGCCGTAGTGGAATGCTCCGGAAATATCGACCACCTGGGGTTCTGTGACGTCCGCTGCCATCGCACAGTACATGGGCCTCAACATTTCGCCTCCATCGAAATGCAGCAGCCGCGGCTGAGATTTGATTCCACGGCCTTCGGATCAGCAGCCGATTGTGTAATTGTGTATTTATGTATACTTTTGTTGTATTATTTTGTATCCGGGGTCATGAGGCCAGTCTAGCTATGGTATGCAGCTTTTCCCCATCCTGCCCAACCACGTGTATTTTACTGATTGTACCATGTGGTTCAATGAACCACCGTGGCGGGGCTGAGTGATTCAGCTTTCATCATCGCACATTAATGCATAAGTATCAAAAAGACGAAATAATTGAAGGAAAATAGTGTTATATGCCGTGTATAATACTTCTTCTATTTCTCATAGTTGCTCGTAACTGACAGCAACATGGGAATGAACTAAAGCGCTCCATTAAAAAAACAAAGAGGAAAGAGAGGTGCGCTGACAAACGTATCACTCAACGATTACAATTACAGAAATGCTCAGCAAGTATGTTGAGCATTTTTGTAATTTATTGTCTTGTGCATTGTTGTACTACGCACAACACACTACCTCGACAGGTCTAAGTTACCTCCCATTTCCCGCAGTACACCCTTCCCCCTCCCCTTCCTCTCGTTCCGTCACTGCAAAAAGTGCCCCATCACTTCCACCGGTCCACAAGACGTCCCTGACACATACATATTTGAGAACAACTGCTTTAAGCAATAATCAAGTTGTCTCTTATTAACAACGCCTCTCATTCTGCCGCAACTACGTTATCGCTTGTCCTGGTCTGCTTTATATTCCGCAGTAATCGCACTGCGTTTGCGTGATATAGAATTCTTTTACTACTTGTCATCCTGACTAATTTGTAGAGGCACTCCGCTCATTCTATGCCGTTTAGCATTTCAAACGCATTACGACCTAACATCACTGTTCATTAACTGGTTTATTCAGAAACAAATTGCTTTACTTACTAAATTGCTGGGTTTCTATTCCGCTGTATAAGGATATTCATGATGTCTGGTGCTTTTATTGCTTGTTACCATTATTTGTGTCGGTTATATTGTTCTAGTATGCCATCAGATCTTCCTGTTATTGCGGTCGTTTTTAACCAACTCACTTTCGAGTGTAATATCAGACAGGAGGTGCCCTTACAGCGTACTGCGGCGGTTCCTCATCTCTTTATTTATGTGCACGTATTTTGCTACTCAGGCCTTAATAATAAACTCGGCTTGACTTGACCTCAGCATTTTTGTCCGTCATTGTTATGCTTGGTTGTGTTACAATAGAATTCAATTCATTGCTTTGCTTCCTACTTATCGATTCACGCCATCATCTGGCATTGCTTCGGGAAAAAGCCCATATACGTGGCGAGCATGAAAACATATGCTTGTATACTGTGGTACGGAAAATAGGTTGGAAAGGGAAGTGAGGCAGAGGAGAAAGGAAAGAAGGAGGGCAGAGAGTAATGCACAATATAGCTTTGTTTAGTATATTATAACTAGGTGGTGGGAAGATAAACTCAGGGCATTGAGGACGGATGTTAGCATTGGGAAGAGGGAAATGAGTAGTAGAGAGGGTGAACAATAGCATATGTATGCATAGTGTGATACAAAAAGGTGCACATTGAAAGTGAGGGTGAGCAGGAGGAAGGCAAGGCAACCAGTGCTGAAGTATACCATAACCAGGGTTGGGATATGGAGGTGCGAGTGAGAAGTGATGTCAGAGCGGGGAAGAGGAAATGAGGAGGGGAGAAGGTAAAGTCGCATACTCATGTATAGTACGGTATAACAAGGAGGTGGGAGACGGAAGTGAGGGTGAGTATGGGAAAACGAGGAGGGGATGGTCACCAGCTCCGCCGTGACCTAGCCTTGCGCCCCTAGTGCAATTTGCCCACATACTTTTTTTACAACAGCTTTTCTACATTTTTCTCTACGTACGCTGTCCCTTTACTATCATGAGCTGTGGGAGTCAACCGCTACGTGGCTGAAGTGACATGATGGAAAATTGCATGCGCTAAACATGACAGCTACAATATGTGGAAAATGGACATAGATAGAGATCAAAGATTTATTCAAATCCTGCTACACCACAGATTCTTTCAACCGGCCCCGTTTGTGGGCTGAGTCCTCGGTCGAGGACCCCACGAGCTGCGGCTGCCCTATAGCTGCGTGCTGTCGCTATACCGGATCGGGTTGCCACCGAGAGGTGACGCTGGATAGCAAGGCTGCCGACTGTCTTAGACTGCTATGAGCCTCATATGCTACATTTGTGCGGCCTTCGTCAAATTTCGGACGCTGTTATCTTTCGGCCGGGCAGCCGTGAGAGTTACAGGCGTCTGCTGCTACCAAATGACAGGACCCGAGGTGTGTCCCCACTGCACTCTCTGACTTGACGTGTGCCTTATAAGCCTTGAACGTGCCGTCATGTCGGATACCTGAATTGGAATGTCGTGTTGCTCTCCGAGTCATGCTAGGCCCATCTCGGGATGGGCAATCTTTTCCACTGGACAAAAGTCCTACGCGGGAAGGATGTACGACGTAGACCAAGCCCGATAGAACACACCCACTTAAAGTGTGGCCAAGAGCCAGGTAGTTAAAGAAGATATCAAAGGAGAAGCTACAATCGCCCAATACTGCTGAGGCAATTAAAACAAACGAAGGAGATTGGAGGTAGTATGATAAGAAAGGTGGGTAAAACAATCGGTGGAACGAACAAGCTGAAGCAAATAAGCAAGATGTTAGAAAAAAAGTCCAAACTAAGAAGACTGCATCTGTGACCTAAATATTTTGAACCCGTTATAAACTCCTGTAAGGCACTGCCAACCCTTTTGTCAGCCCCACCACGGTGGTCTAGTGACTATAACACTCCGCTGCTGGTCCGTCACGGGATCGAATTCCGGCCGCGGCGGCTGCATGTCGGTGGTGGCCATATATTGAGGCCCGTGTACCGTGCGATGTGAGGGCATGCTAAAGAACTCCAGGTGGTAGAAATTTACGTAGCCCTCCACTACGGCATCTCTCATGATCTTATCGTGATTTTGGGACGTAAAAGCGGTGAAAATAATTAAGCCAATTGTCACGGCACGCAATACTCGGGGCTCCCAAAAGAGGCAAAGGTTGAACGCTTAAGTCTATTCTTATCAGGCGCAACACACTATCTTCTTCGATGCAGTGTCACGCTATATGCCTTGTATAGGGGGCTCGAATCCCCGTCAAGTGAACACAGTTTCACTTTTTGTTCGGGCCTCCTCCATCTTTTTTTGTGTGTATCGCAAGAAAAATGAAATAAAAACAGAATCGAATTGAAAGTCATTTTACGCATGTGTAAAGGCAACTTCAGACGCCGCGTAAAGTGGCGGGTTCTACGAGTATATAGTGTTAGTGATGTAAAGATACCTGGTGGACGAGGCGACCTGAAGAGCACCGAGTCGGATAGATAGATAGATAGATAGATAGATAGATAGATAGATAGATAGATAGATAGATAGATAGATAGATAGATAGATAGATAGATAGATAGATAGATAGATAGATAGATAGATGTTCGCCAAGAAATGTTCCGCACTTAATAAGAAAAATGTTCTGTTGCCTTGTGGACTCCATGAAATGAACAATTTGATGCAGATGCCAGACCAGCTCTATGTAAATGAACGTTGATATAACGGATCCGACACCGTAGCCTAGTGAATGTGATTTCAAGTGTCATTTCTTTGCATATTCGTTTATCCCAGTGGTCATTCAAGTGCTGAAATTCTCAGCTGTTCGTCATTGACTTTGTACAGAATTCGCCTGACATCATTTATCGCCTAAATATAGTACCAGTAATTAGTTTTAATCATGGTAAAATTTGATTAGCGGTAACTAACCCCCCGGCCATAAAGTATCAAGCATCGAAGAAGAAGCAGAAGAGAAGGCTGGTGGGCCAGTAGTGCACTAAGTGTTCCGATATGCCGTTGACTACTCCAGCTGTCTCCCTTTTCGCAGACGGTAAGAGGAACCACTGATATATAGGGCGCATTTCGTTCTTTTCTTAGAAGTTCTCAGATTAGCGCAGGTCCACGCTTGATTTGTCGGAGAGCTGACAGGCAGGGGCGCACCGGGAGAGAATCTGCCCATTCCGCATGGGTTAATCCCTGGAAAATGATTTCAACTTTGAAAGTCTCACTCGGGAAACTACAATCTTAAGGCACCAGGTGCACGGAAGATCCTGTTGCATGGAAGTGTACTTGATTTGAAATGGTCCCTGTCTCCGTCCAGTGTTCGAGTATTACGCTGAAGCTAATGAAACAGTGTCTGGCAGAAGTTTAGAACCCGAAATTTTATGTCGGAGAGCTTGCATAACTAGTGCTTTGCTACTCTAACCATCTTCAAATGCCTCGAAATCGAACTTAATTTTTCAATCTCCTGAAAGAGTAGTTCACGCTCGTATGGTAGGAATGCGTATTGCGTTCCTAACATGTGATAACGCGTCAGGAATGCAACATGTGTTTCAAGACGTTGAGTTATATTCTACTCCGTATTTTCAGTCGTCATTGGATAGTTGTAGCTGTATAAAAAGATGAATTTTGGTAATCAGTGTTCCTCGCGCATGCTCTTGTTAAGGAATTCTTCGCAGACTCACAGATTTTAAGGAAATGAACATTTTAATTGATAATTAAGAGAAAAGAAGAGCAACAGCGTGCGTGACGACTGCCTCCATCACCGGTCGCCCTCTCTCCCTCCATGTTGCCAGCCTAGCGTTCATTTCCGCTAACACTCTATGCATTACAGAGGATTTCGAGAAGGCATTAGAAGGTAAGTTATCGATGCTCTCGACGACCGCCATAGACACTTCCGGAACGCCTCAAAAATCCTTCGCACTTGTTTTTTCAGCGGCCAAGAAAGACGCTTCGTAAGTAAACGTTTGAATAAAAGCATTAAATAAACAGCCAAGCAATTCAATCCTGTGAAGCTGTGGGCGACGAGCGAATCTGTGTGGAGCGGATGGGTGTTATCGCAGCACATTTCACACCATCACATACGAGAAGCACTGCAGCGTAGTTTAAGCCACGCCCTCTTGCCCTCCCCACTCGGTTTCTCGCTGTTTGTCGTGCAGAGGAGGACGTCTCTCCCTCAATGAGCTGACTAAAGCCTATGGCGCCGAAATACAGCTGTATTCCCCACCCCACCATTCTCTTACAAATTAGCATGAAATATTATGGCGCTGGCTACAAACCCGCACCCTTTCCTCCCCTTATTTGCTCTCCCGTATCCTCCCAGAGGCATGTGCCCCCTCCTGTACCCAACGCGCCCACCCTCCTAGAATGGCCGGCGGACTCTCCCCCGCGGGGCCCGGAGCTTCTGAGCACCTGGGAGGAATAGGAGACCCTGCTGTGCTCGACGGACCCTGTTAAGACCAAGCCCAAGATATAGTCTGGCTAGATTTACTGTATATATTCCGCTTGGGGAATATACACAATGGCGAGTTTGAGAATTGGGGACCGAAGCTCCTTGGGGCCCCAATTCTCAAACTCCCTAGTAACTCTAAGTCCCGTGTGTTCAGCGCACCAGCCCGCCGGCAGCCAAGAAGGATGCACGTGGTGCGCCACTCCTCGCCACGCCTACCGGCTTTGCATCTTATTCTTGTTCACCTGACAATTTGTGGCTACAGCAGTACGACGTCCGCCCGCGCAGTCTCACAGCGGCGACGACCAGTTGCTCTCGCGGCGCATGCGCACACTCGATCCGGAGTGTTCCCCGCAATTTAGATGCGAAGCATTTAAGGCTCTCATAATTAGTGCGCCTGCATCAGGAAATTCTCATAACCATCAGCTCAAGTCCCCAAGAGTGCCCATGCACTTCTATGCACTGGCCAATGTGCGGTGTTGGCACGCGCGCTTCTCTCGCGTGCATGACCTCAGCCCACTGCTATACCTGCAAAATTGAGGCTGCGGGCTCGCAAGCAGAAGAAAAAAATTCACAGCATATCCACGGAGTAAATGATGAGTGGGCGAAGCTCCGGAGGTTCATCGTAGATCGTGCCGAGTTCCGGATTAATTTAGTTAACGCGCACGCTACGAATCCTTATGGTTCAACTACGCACAAGTGAAATATCCCACCGGCACTTCATTGCAAGATCCAGTGCATATATATATATATATATATATATATATATATATATATATATATATATATATATATATATATATATATATATGGGTGGCCGGTGAACGGTTCTGCAGCGCGAGCAGTCGGTATTTCTCAATCAAGAAACTCGCTAGAAGACGCTGCCTGCGCCAACGTTGTCTCTCGCGGGTGAGGGCGTGTTCTCCTTCTTTGCGAGCTGGTAGAGCGTTCATCGAAGAAAGAGCGTTTCCATAGCCAACGCGCGCCTTTCGCTCTCTCTCTCACAAGACAGCAGATGGAAGAGTGAGAGAGCTCGCGCGCCGGGAGGCACGCGCCGAGGGCGAGTGTGAGCCTCCCGGCGCGCGAGCTCATGAACCTGCAGTACAGTGGGGTCGTGCGGAGCCGTAGGGGTCCCCTGGCCATTAAAGTTCATCCTCGCTATATCTCGAAAACCTTGCGTTGCTACCGATGAAACGACCAGTAGCGCCGTCGCCGTCTTCTCGTCGTGCTGTTAAACTACGCGCCCAAAGGAAGCGGTTTCAAACCCGGGCGTGGTGGTCTCATTTTCGATAGAGGCGAAAATTTCAGAGGCCCGTGTACTGGGCGATGACAGTGCACGCTTAAGAACCCCAGGTGGTCAAAATTTCCGTAGCCCTCCACTATGGCGTTCCTCTCCTTTCTACTTTCATTCCCTTTCCTCTATTCCCACGCACGCTAAGCCGTGCTCCCGACAAGGACTGCAGAAAATAGCGTTTTTTCCTCAAACGAATCGCAGTTTTTAATGCTAGTAGAGTGAGGCGGGTGCAGTCAAGCTGATTACTCGGCAAGCTTGACGAACTGGCGATGGTTTGTGTATAACTAGGTCTAGGCGATAAAATAGTCGAAAGCGAGGACCGAAAAAGAAAGCTAAGGTATTCACGATATTTATTTAGCCAATGATTTTCGGCACTGCTGCCATGTGCAGGTTGTTGACCGCCTACGGCGCCCTGTTTATCATCTCGGGAGCCGTAGTGCTGCTGGTCATCACATCCATCCTCGTCTGCAAGCTTGGCCTACCAGGACAAGAAGGCAAGCGTCGTCATCTTATATCTGCATATGATAAAGTAGTACAAGTCGCTGGTCAACGCGCTGGTCAACATAGTGACATGTCTTGCTGCAACGCTCTCCAACCGAGCCTTTTATGCGCGCGCACTGTCAGCTATGTTGCGTAAGCTCCCATCGCGGCAGCGCATCTTTCGCTTTTTTAACGGAGGCATTCCTATGATTTGGGCTAGTTATATTGAGGTACCCGCCGTGCTAGCTTTGAAGCTATAGGGTGTCGACATGCTAGCATCGACGTCGCCGTTTCGAATCCCAGCCACGGCGGCCACATTTCGATTTGGGGCGAAATGCCGAAAGAACCCGTTTCACGTGCTTACCATCGGGCAGCGGGTAATCCAAAACACTACAGTTTTACGCTGCTGCAGGGGTGGTGCCTTTTGCTTAGATTTCGATAATTTAGGCGCACCTGGAAGAACCTCAGGTGGTCGAAATTACTACGGAGCTCTCTGCTATATGGGTCTCCCTCAGGATTGTAGTTGGTTTTGGCACGTAAAACCTTACTAATTGCTCTTATCGGGTCATTCCTATCTTTCAGGTAGCCATGCCACGGGCGGTGTGATCTTTGCAGTGGCTGTCCTACTTCTCTTCCTGTTGGGTTACGTCGCCTACACGGTTACCTCCCATGATGGTAAAATATTACTGACGAGAAGGGGCAATTATTTGACTGTTGGCATGGGCAAAGTCTCTAGATTTTTCCGCTTTACAAAATGTCTAGAGACTTAGGCATAGGCAGATGCCAAGTTGTGGCCGGAAAGGACGGCGGAATTCACACACTAGGTGTACCGTGTCAAAGCACTGCAAAGGTGTACGGTCCCAAAGCACTTAAATGTACGCTGCTGAGAGGCTGTGGTTCTTGGACTTCTTTCGACGATCTAAGGCTAACGTGCACAAATGTTCCATGACAAAACATGATGAAATATGATTCGGAGCGTCGAGGAGGTGTCGTAATGAGTACTGTTGCCAAGATGTAAATAGATCGCTCGAAAAATAAATGGATACAACTGCAGTGATTGCGAGGGAATGTTGCGGACTCAAGGAGTCCGCGCCAGTTTGCGTACTCGACTCTTGTCGAGTCTGCGTTATGTCAAAAATGTGCTCTCGTAATGTTTTCGGGCAAGTCGACCTTGTGTCTCTCTGTGTGTACGTGTGTGTGTTGCACGCAGGAATAGTAATGTAGATAGGTGAAGCACGGCTCCGCATTGTCAGCGTCTGCAACGTGCGTCAACATTTGGGTTTGAGAATTTTGCGAGAGAGTTGGTTGTCCCTAAGACGAACATTTAAGCAGCGACTTGTCTCTCCGCGGTATGCACGTTTTGCCGCAGGACAGTGGACGAACCGCCGCGTGTTCTTGAAAAAGCAATGCTGTTGCAATCTGTCGACATTTATTAGCAAGATTACATGTCCCACTTTGCCGACTTAGCGCTTGAAATATAACTCATGCCTTAGAATTATTACTGATCAGTTCAGTACGTGCCATAATTATGCTCGTCTTAACCTTTCAAAACCTTTCGTGAACGCAAATATTTGTCGCCGGAGTTCCTAAGCCGGATTACCTATCTTAAAAAAGTGAACTTTGCTACACGTCGGCAAGCCTTTCTTAGAGTAGAACGCAGCATGTTGTGGATACGTCTCCTTTACCTCATTTTTGAGTGAGCCGGCGAGAAATACCGTAATACTTTTCACGACCCAGGGTTGCATTGCCAACAAATATCTTGCTCTTGAAAAAGCTACAGTTGAAAAAGTTGAAAAAAAATTTACGCCCGCATCTTCCCACGGGGGGAACTCGAGTAAATGCGTAGCAGAGTGGTGGGGGTATCGCGTGAATGTTGCGTAATTGGGTATGGTTTGGGAATGCTTAATTGTTATTTCGTCTTTATTAATCTTGAGCAAAGCGTCAAGTCAAGCAAAAGCCAAGTAAAGACGCCCTTGACTGAATTCCGAACGCGCGCTCCGCCGCTTATATACACACTGCCCGCGTTCGAGGGAGAGGAGTACGGGGGAGAGGTCCGCACCCCCACTGCACAAAAGCCAAGTAAAGACGCCCTTGACTGAATTCCGAACGCGCGCTCCGCCGCTTATATACACACCGCCCGCGTTCGAGGGAGAGGTCCGCACCCCGACTGCGCATGCTCGGCTTGTTGAACGCCCGCCTGGAGCTACAGTTTTGCGGGTGTCTTCCTGGGCCGGCATGAGACGAGCCGAGCATGCGCAGTGGGGGTGTGGACGGCGCCGGCGCCGCCGACGCCGAAGCGCGACATCGTGCGACTAAGAAACGCTCCGCATTTAAAAGTTACATACCAGTATTGGAAGCCAGAACATGGGTAACGTGAAACCCACTCACACTTCACCAAACAAGAAAACAATATCGATCACTTCCTCTGGACCGATTCGCGAACGTGTAATCTCGCAATAATCACTTACAAACCTGAATGGTTTAAGCTGCTGTCAAGAAACATCCACATGCCTCGGATCACTCTTATCCAGAGAGATTTCACTTTGAAAAGCTGCTACCCAGGGAGTCAATTCGTACGCGGTGCCTCTAGATAATCTATCAAGCGCAGATTGAAACAGGCCCCAAACAGTGTCTTGTGATGTAACGCCATGTTTGCGTTAAAGAGGCCCTGCCACACTTTTCGAACAAAAGAGAAAAAAGAAAGACGGTGCACACGTGCCCTGGAGGCTCGTGTGAACACGTGGGCCAAATAATATTGCACAGCACGCGCCACGGATTTTTTCGCAATTTGGTTTCAAGCGCAGTCTGAAAGCGCCTTACCCTTCTTTCGACAGATGACGTCGCTGGGGGTGCCGACTAACGTTCTTTTCGTTGCTATTTATTAATTTATTTTTTATTTATTTCAAAATACATTACAGGCCTATTAAAGGGCATAAGGTAAGGGGGGCAACGGTAAATTCAAAACAACAATAAAAATCAGAACGAAAGCTAGAGAGAGAAAGAAAGCACCAAAAGAAAGCTTGCAAACATAAAAGTGAACATCGCTATACATTATTTACAAGCAGAGAAATCGGCATATCACGGAATCATTTATGGTTAGTGATCGATGCGGTGTGATCCGGAAGGCTGTTCCAATGTGCAATAGCTCTAGGAAGCGGGAAGCTGCGTTTGACCATGAATGCACATGAAACCAAGTCCTTTGTGGATGCGTCGAGATGGGCGTACAGGAACATGAAGCGGCAAAGAGTGAATTTTATCACTATAAATGTACCTGTGAAACAGACTTTATATAAAAGAGCAGTGAGGCGACGATCTTAAAATCATTGAAGTGCAAGGTCATTTTTTTTTTTCGGTAATGTTGAATGACAATCATAGCTGCGAGAGATGAATCCGAGTGGCTGCCCTATTCAGAACAGCTTCCAACAAACGGGTTAAATAATCTTGATATGGTGACCATGTGGATGAAGCATATTCTAGTTGTGGGCGAGCATAAGATGTGATAATCTTCCTACGTTAGAAGGCACGTGGCGCATATTTCCAGGAGGCATACGCACATCTTCATTTGTTGAATTGAAAACGAACAAAGGGGCGTGTGTGATAAATTATCCACCCCGCGATAATGAAATTAGCCAGTGCTGTTTCTCCCTCGAGCGACTTAGTGACGTCATTAGTTGAAAGAAGAGCGGGCGCTTTCCAGATGTGTGTGAAACCGAATTTCGAGCTCCCTTGGGTGTGCAGTGCAATAATATTTGGCTCACATGTTCATAGATGCCTCCGCGGCTGACAGAACTGTTTTACGACTATTTTCGGGAAATGATGCGGGAACCCTTTAACATAATGGTATTGAAGGGATGTGCAACATAGCGTCATGCGGAAAAGTGCTTTTGTTAAATCCAATCCACGCACGACGACAAATGTTCAAATTCCGTGGATTTTCGCTTATAACTCGTGTTTTACAGGCTCACATGCCAACGAGACGGCGTGGGTGGACCGTCCCGGTTCCGACGATCAAGAACAAGTTTTGACGGAAGCCGTGACACCACAAAGACAAGTGCCCACCACAACGACAAGTTTCGGGGAAGCCGGGAAACCACAAAGACAAGTGCCCACCACAACGACAAGTTCCACGGAAGCCGTGAAACCGCAAAGACCACAAAGACAAGTGCCCACCACAACGACAAGTAGGGCATAGGGCATCACAATGGCGGGAAAATGACAGCGCGTTACACCTGAGGCGCTGTACTTAAGGTCCCAGTATTACTCTGCCGTCACGCCCGTACACGTACCCGCGTATTGTTATTGTAGCAAAGAATAATTAATTAACGACCTGCTATTAGGCCTGACCGATAGGTGCTCATTGCTCTACGTTACATTTAACAAGTTGATCCTTCCTTTGAACGCTACAATGCACACGTGACACAACTTTTCATATTCCAATTCGTTCAGTTCCTCGCGTTGGCGGATGTGTGGAAGAGCCTTTGAAGTTGGGCGTATATATGGCAGTTACTGTTTACTCTCACAACGCTATGAGGTTAGTGTCGTTGTGAAGAAAGGATTATTTTTTTTTTATTTTGAGGGGTATGCCCTGCAGTTCCCAACCAAATGCCGAACTGATTACTTGAAAAATGAGAATGTGCCTGCTTCGTACAACTTCGCCTGCCAAGACTTTCCAAGAAATGGTCTGCTCCAATCAACGTGCCGACACAGTTCTATACGTCTCCGCCTCAAGGAAGTTTTTGTTTCGTCAGCGATTAATTTCCCTTGAAGTCGAAACTTCCGAATAACGTTGTCTGCTGTCGGTGCAGCAGTTTCTTGTTAGAGATAACTGGGATGGGAATTCATGGAACGATATCGATGTCGGAATAGTCGTAGCAACGCAGGGTTTCTTAAACAACCTTTTATATATATATATATATATATATATATATATATATATATATATATATATATATATATATATATATATATATATATATATATATATATATATATATGAGAGAGAGAGAGAGAGAGAGAGAGATGAGTAGTAGACCCTCGGAATTGGCAACGAAAATGCGGAAAGCGTTTATTCAACGTTTCAGCCGGAGACCGTCCTTCATTAGGAATTCCTGATGAAGATTCCTGATGAAGGCCGGTCTCCGGCTCAAACGTTGAATAAACGCTTTCCGCGTTTTTGTTGCCAATTCCGAGGGTCTACTACTCATCTCTGCCTTCACGCCTCCGGCCTGTTCACCACCATGACTGATATATATATATATATATATATATATATATATATATATATATATATATATATATATATATATATATATATGCGTAGACAAAGGTGTTCAGTGCATTTCGGGTCTCTCTAAGTACCTGGAATTGTAGTTTTGTGGCCAGATACTGGGGGACAAAGGATTTCTGACTCAATCCATCCAGAGCAAGAATGTTATTTATTTGGACCTGTTGTTTTCGACGACAAACACGTCAAAGGTCTGCAAGTATACTTCCCTGTATGTCTTCCCAAGACCATTGTTGGAGTCAAAACTCGAGATACTCTGAGTAGCATGACGTAAAGGGGTCGTGAAACGTTTTCTGAAGATTTTGTACGAAGTGCGCTTTCCGAATCCTTACCCTCCAATCAATAATATGGATTGTTTCGTTGCATGATGTGGGTTGATTCAGAGCGATGAAAACGCGGTTTCTATTACCCCCCCCCCCCCCCACCCCCCGCGCATTCCCCCTCAACTGTGCAGTTGACGTTATATTAGTCGCCAGCACGCTTCCGAGACCTGCGCGTCCTCGGAGGTCAGGGAGAACGAACCGTACTGCAGCCTTGCTTCCGAACGGCGGCAACACACGGTTTCCGAATATTTTTCTTACTTTCTAGCTTTGAAGTAAACGTATTCTTCTAGAGCAAACGCAAGTTCACTATACCTTTACACTAAGATATCTTAAGTTGACTTCACCGAAACGTCACCGAATATTACCTACGCTAGCCTGTAGTGTCGCATAGTCGTTTCGGGAGCGCAAGAACGCTAGGATTTCAAACGGACGTAATTACATGTACACTAAATATTTCACTGACATATTTTGGAATTGACATGTTGAATGTGTATTGAAGCACTAAAAATTACAACCGGGCAGCTCTATGTTCGTTTCACGACCACTTTGAGAAAGCTCTGCATTACAAGTTTATATTAAGACAAGTGTGGAAATTGTAGAGGCTTGAGATGGACAACGTTACTAGACAACATTACGAATGCAGGTTTCGCTTTCTTCTTATACCGAATTTTACGGCAGAGAGATCAACCACATTTTTTTTTTTTTGCGGTTGATCCCTCTGTAGAGGCAATGCTTAGCAAAACCTTGTAGAGGCAATAGAGAGTTTTAGCAGTGCTGGTTACCGTACGGTAATACCGTACCGTCGTGGTCCGCACGCAGAAAATTGAGCTTGTGAGAACCTTACCAGCAAGTTTTGTCATCTGATGACGTTACGGTACTCCCCTAGCAACTAGTGCAGGTGTTTCCGACTAAAATAGCGACGCGCCGACCACGACCGTACGGCATTACCGTACTTACCGTACGGCATTACCGTACGGTAACCAGCACTGCTAAAACTCTCTATTGTCTTGCCTCTACGAGGTTTTGCCTACTTCCTTCTGTCAACCTTTACTCGTATGCACGTTATGGCTGTATACACGTATGCGTGTTATGTCTGTAGATGAAAACGTCCTGACGACCCCCTTCGCACACAATGCCCGCAGGACGATATATTGTTAGCTAAATAAATGCAACGTACTCGTACGTGTCATCTTCTGCAGAGCCTCCGATCCCACCATATTCGCTCGTCTGCACCGTGGGTAATGAAATGAACGAGGCAACAATTTTTCCCGAGGACGGCCTATGCGACTATACCATGCTTGAGGTCTTGCCCGTCAAGCTAGGCGGCCCCTACCCGAAAAGGGTCGACCACTTCCTCAGCGTCGCCTCCAAGCACCGTAGCACTGAATACGGCGTCGGATTCGACAGCGAGTAAGTTAAACTCGCTCTAATCCTTTCGCAGTGACGCTAAAACTAAACAGTATTTCAAATATTTGATGGTCATATTTGTACCAAATTTTCGGATACCGTTGCTGCGTTCTAGAGGTTTACGTATCTACTCTTACGCCTACAGTCTATGTGCACTTGCCAGCCAAATGCACAGAAGGCTGATAGGCTATGTTAATATATTTTAGATATTTAAGCGATCCATACACATTCATGCCATGCATATCACCGTCTTCGTGTTTTACATTCATTTCATTGCAAGTTTTACCGCGAGTCATCAGCAGAGCATTCTTCCTGGCTCCTTTTGGCCTTTGTTGCCCTGGTGCCATAAAACTAACAACTCAAACTCATACTCTCACGCTCGAAAGTCTTCTTGAGGTACAAGTTGTCAAGTACGCGTATGGTTGATGACTGTTGCTCAAGAACTGTATATGTAACTACCACGATAATTGCCGCGTCCAAGAATACACCACATTCCATTCCATTCCTCACAATCTGATATATTGAGCCACTCCTTGTAAAACTGAAGCTTTTAATCATTCATTTCTATTTCGTACAACCCGTTCAGAGGAACGATGTTACTGGTGCGATAGAGGCAGGGTTTGTTTCATGTTAGTCGTTCCTGGTGACCTTAGCCATCCCCATTAAGGCCGGTGGTCTAGTGACTATGGCACTCGGCTGCTGATACGAAGTTCGCAGGATCGAATCCCCATCGCGGCAGCTGCATTTCGATGGAGAGAAATGTTGAGGCGATGTCAGTTCACGTTAAAGAACCCCAGGTGGCCCAAATTTCCGGAGCACTCCATTACGGCATCTCTCATAATCGTGCTTTTGGACGTAAAACCCCATGAATAAATCAGTCATCCCTCTAACTATCAAGAATTCTTGCCTTTATCAGAAATGCGACGTCTCTCGGGTCACCAGTGGAGCAGCGTAATGACTTTAAGACTGCTGCGCCTCACGATTAATAATTAATGTCTGAATGTTCTTTGTCGTTGCTTATGCGGCCGAGTAAATCCTCGCGAAGACTTATCCCACCGGGATAAAGCTATGTGGGACTGTCAGCTTCGCTGTTTACAGTCTTCGCACCTCAGAGTGAAGCTGGCCCCTGTTGTTTTTTATTCGCCCCCATCGAAATGCGGCAGCCAGGGAAGGATCCTATCCAGCAACCTCGACCATCGCAGGCCAGCACTTAACCACTAAGCTACCACGAAGGGTCACCGCGGTTCAAAATGAATAATATAGTTGCTTTAAGGAAACTCGACCATCACGAACCTAATGACGCTGAGTGCTGGTTTATGGTCTGTTCGTGGCGCGTCCATAATCCAATGAAGAAACTCTAAAGCAAGTTCCATTACACGCTACGTTTTGTACTCAACTTACTGACACACCTAGAAGCTTCTTGCTGTTTTGCTTCCTGTATCAAACTGGTAAGAACAATGGTTCGTCTCACAATGACTCTCATTTTGTTTTCTACATTTTTGCAGTTCAAGCGCGGACATCGAAAGATCATTGGCGGACGTCACCGCCAAGACTAATTTGGACGCTTTGCTTGCGAAAAGAATTTATCATTTCGGATTTATCAATACGGACATTTACTTATTCACCGAGCAGGATATGGCGCGTCTGTTGGGGATACTAAAGGTACGCCCTGCTCCTAGTGACGCACGGTGGAAAGTGAACCGAGATATTATACCTTTGTTCATTGGTTTTCTGCACGTTTTCTGCACTCATTCATTCATTCATTCATTCATTCATTCATTCATTCATTCATTCTGCACTCATTCATTCGTCATTCGTTTTCTGCACAATTACCTCGATGACCCTTTAAATTAAATTACTCGTTAGCCGTGTGCTCGTGATACATCCATATTTTAGTACAGGCTCATAGGCAAGGGGGAGGCGTGCCTTAGGGACCGTGATGTCAAGTGAACGAGACGACCAACGCAGCACGGATATGTAGACGGCTAGATAAGTAAACAGACACGGTGACAGTGGCATGTGGTCGCCAAGAAATGCTTCGCGCTTAAATGTGGCTCGAAACGCTTTTAACCTGTATTAGATGCGGAGGATCTCTTGCTCGCGGGTATGTCACGCGTCCGGCGTCCGTCCTCACACTACGCATGCGCGACTCTCCTCTCCCTTCCCTCTCTCCAACAGCTGCTGCAATAAATAAAGCGGGTAGAGAGCGCGCGAGCGCGGCGTCCGTCCGCACTCACACTACGCATGCGCGACTCTCCTCTCCCTTCCCTCTCTCCAACAGCTGCTGCAATAAATAAAGCGGGTGGAGAGCGCGCGCGTGCTTCGCTTCAGTAGTATCTCCTCCTTCTCCGATGGAAGAAGTTGGTGGTGTTGTGTGATGGAAGCAACAGTTCCGTCAGCGAGTGGGTTGACGCAAGTACGCATCAGCATCAACCCACACTCTGACAACGGTCACGCGATGCGTGGTAACGAACCAAGTTAATAACGTAAACGCAAGGTTCACCGCAAAAGTAACACCGAAAACACTGCAAACCTGTAAACACCGCCGTTAAATGCACCGTTCAAACTCCCAGCGATGCTCCGCATCACCCCATGGTCGCCTTCGGGGAGATGGTGTAATTTTTAAAACAGTGTCTTTCTCGCACACCTTGCTTCGTAGGAAACGTTAAATAGGTACATCTTCCTATTCCTTCATTGGTATCGTTTCGCGCGCGGAAAAACACGTTACATTAGAGACTTCACGTTATTGTTTGACGGTGGTATGGTAAGAGAGCTATAAAAATGTAATAAAAATATGGCTGATTCATCTGTCTAAGGAATCGCTATAACACGATGTCTCTTAGCATAATTATGTCTCTTAGCATAAACAGGTGAATGTTCATTGTTACACCGAGGTGAACTTCCCCATTGCTATCGGTGTTTCGCTGGTACGGCACCGTCTGACGTGGATGGACCCACGTTCACGCATCGCCTCCATAACATCCATAAAGTTCTTCAGTTACCTCGAGGGGCCAACCTTTTGTGGTAACTGAAGTAGTTTATCCATGGGTGAAGGACACGGTGCATAGTAAATGCTGCGCGACAAAGGCGTCTATCATATTTACTGGGGCTACATTGACCCGTCAACGTCGTTGCCATGATTTGGCGCCTACAGCAGCTTTTTATGCCCATCACTCTCGAAGGGTGGTCGGCGGGGAACGATACCCACGACGACAGGTGACCGGTGCTCTAGGGCTGCGCTATCAGCGTATATACGCTCGAACCTGTATGAACGCGGCTATGCGCGCGGCTCCCCACACGTGGATTGAGGCGGACTTGGGAACGCGCCTAGAATGGTGCCGCCATCTAGGAGAGACGAAATAAAGCTGTAGTGACTGGCTTCGCCTCTCATGGATGGCGGCACCGTTACAGGCAATGTGCGCCTGGATGTGCGCGTGCATAGCAAGAACACAAGAAGGAATATAAGGCGCATTCGCGCAGGTTGGAGCACCCGCGGCGTTAACACAGTGGTAGCGCAGCGGCCACCCTTCGTCGTGGAGCGGAGGGCTGCGAGTTCGATTCCCAGCGCATCAACAGAAGTTTTTCTGATGGTTTTTCTTTGTTGTTCATACAAGTTTACTTACTGCGTCATATCCGTTACGGTATTGACGTATGGGGTCGTGGTGGACGCCGGCATAAAACACTTCCGTGTTAAACGATTGGCCGCCATCCCGCCCTGTTAACGTGAATCTCCAGCGAAGCTGTATCAAACACCACGTGCTGACTGGACGACTTGCACTTCACACGATCTTCGATTGACGTCAAACGGCGATTTAGAAAGCAGCTGCAACGTAATCTTTACTGAGAGGAACGCGTGGGAGGGCGTTCCCGTTGTTCATAGGCGGTTTTGATGCTTCTTTTATCGTTTTCTTTATTTGTCATTTGGGACTCTTTCTTTTCGAGCACAGACACGGCGCGACGTTTCTTAGTGAGGCCTTCTTGGTGTAGGCATGTAAGCTGTGAGAATATATATACAGGGTGTTTTTTTCTAGTTGCAACACATTTTGAAAATTAGAAAAACATAAATCGCGGGAATGTCTTGTGTACCATTCGAGTATACGGATTGGCGGCCTCTATATACAGAACAATTTTCGCACTTGTATGCATAATTAGAGAAATTACGCTAATTAACTTAATTATCAGTAATTGGTGGCTACAGCAAATGAGTACTTTGGAGCCCGTCCTCGACGCTACCTATCCCAATAATCAAATTTTGAATAGCCAAGTGCATGTCAGAGCTACGCGAACAATTAGTTCCCCGTAGCAGGCTCCTTGATACCGAAACTGGACGGAAAACGAGCGTCTGTGACGTCGATGTCGCCGCCCCCACGGGTTTCGTCACTCGCCCTTGGTCACCGCCGCTCCGGCCGCTTCGGCCGCGCAAGCAACTTGCGTTATCTCCTTGTTATCTGCGGCATCGGGCGCATATATATATATATATATATATCGACCCACAGCACTAGTTTTCACAACAGCTTTTACCGAAAGGTCTTCGTTTTGCGCAGAATTATTATTCGTGAACACTGAGTTTTACACTGTGTGCCCGATTGCAAAGAAAGATATGCCGTTTGCTTTCAGTTGTTAACTTCGCGTTTTGTGCTTACGCCACGAAATTTCCCGACCACCGACAGGTATACAGCTTTGTTGTAAATTGACTGTAAGCAAACAGCAGAAACAGACGTATTCTTTACATCTGTATTACAGTATACCATGTTGCTAATATACTATTGGAAAATACTTTCATTTATAGTGCTCTGTTCTGAGACGCGGCGCTGAAAGCTAACTGGCTCAGCAGAGAAGCACTGTTTTAGGAGTACACCCTGAACTCTCTAGAACGACGCTAACGAACTTTTTCAGTATTCAAAAATTACCCTTTTCAAAATGATAGAAGCGCCACTGTTGCGAGGCGAAGGCGCTGGGTACACCGCAAAAAGTGTTAGAACAAAATATAGGTGGCGACTCCTCTGACAGGGTCGGGCACTAATGCGCATGGCATACCTACAAAAGTTTGCACTATTATCCATGGGTAAAAAGACTACCATTGCGTCCTAAGGAAGCCAGAGACTTTGCGTGTCTGCGAAAGTTCAACTGAGACGATGTAGCGAGAATGCGGAAAAAACATAATCGGGTTCTTGACGTCATTGTCCTCAGCATCGACGTTAGTTCCACGAGGACACTTTGAATTTTATACTCTCTTGCAATACTTAGCGTAAAACGGTGAAATTAAGGACTATACGGTGGTTCATCGATATAAGACTACTTCAACGTTTCCCTTTACTGGCTCTAGAAAGCGAAGTCGTACAGCGCCGACGGCGAGCTGCGATACGTGGAACAGACTGTTGAGGCCGCCGATGACTGGTCGTAGCCAGCACGCCTC
Organism: Hyalomma asiaticum; assembly: GCA_013339685.2. NCBI lineage: Eukaryota > Metazoa > Arthropoda > Arachnida > Ixodida > Ixodidae > Hyalomma > Hyalomma asiaticum. Next base: position 54,596,595 of record CM023486.1, read on the forward strand.
TACAGCCGTGCGTTTCGTTCCTTTCATTAGGAATATTTGACCGCCTAGGCATGATGACACACAGAGTTCGTCTCGCATCACATGATCCGCTGCACCATTTGATGCAAGTTCTGCTCTACGTGGGGCTGATACCTACACTTATGAAATCGTTCATGCAATTGCCACTGGTCGCACACTTGTGAAACCAAGGCACCGTGGCTGCACACGTGACCCATCGTGTAGTGGGATGCGTTCAGAGGGTCTGCATTGGGGGCACCCGATCCGCAGTGGCGGTAATTGATGGTCAAATAGATCATTTTCGCCCGGAGTGCCCGAGTTCCATTCCGGCGAGAACTAGCTTCTCTTTTTTTTATTTTCCCTCGCTATGGGCGGCGCCTGCGGTGGACACTGCAGCAATGGCGTTATAGACTGCCGCCGAAAGTAACCATTGGAGCGAGCGATGCAAGGCAAATTAACGTGCTCATTTATCTCGAATTTGTAGGTACGCGGTCCAAATGAGACAAGTTGTCTTTTCTTCCAATCCCAGCTGCTGTTTCCTAACTGATCCTACACTTGACAATAAATGAAGCAGTCGCTTGCTCATTGCGCAAGCAAGCGCTACCGTATAGCTGGAACAGTTGTGATGTACTCATAGTACACAATTCAACCTCGTCCTCCTTTGCCACCTGCAACACATTTGAAATGTACCCTGTGGCCCAATTTAAGCAAAACGTACGGGCATGTAATCTCACCGCGTGTATTCACCAGTAATGTTTCTACGGTTGCTTTAGACGAAAGTCAGGCTTTAAGATTCTTCAATTCGTTCGTGTGGCCACACGGCTGATGCGCGATGGTCACATGGCTCGTGTGCATGTGCGACGGCCATGCCATGGTGGAACGCAGCATGCCCCTTTCGTATATGTTCGCGACTGTGCCCGATGTGAGATGACATACACATACAGAAATTCAGGGTGCAACTATTTTCGTTCTCGCTATGCGCGACGCAATAAATGCAATCATTTGTTTGCAGAGTCGTTATAGCTTTTGGCGTTCTTCGCTACAAAATGTTCAACAAATTCTTTTTGATTGTGCGGAACTCCTTTTCAGACGATGATAGGCCTACTCTCAGGCAAAAGCGACTCTGACCGGCCGGTCTACACATTTATGGCTTCCGCGTGGAGGGAGCTGACGATGGCGCAAAGAGTGTCGGCTGAAGATGCGGCCACCCAATTCGAGTAAGTTTTTTTTTAAATGCGAAGCATTCTTAGCGAACTTCGGCGACTTTGAGCGTATCTATCTATCTATCTATCTATCTATCTATCTATCTATCTATCTATCTATCTATCTATCTATCTATCTATCTATCTATCTAGCCGCCTAAGATTCTGTGCTCTCCTGACCGTTTCGCTAATGGGATGTTTACGAAAATTGGTATGCCACAACATGACTGCATGACGAACATAAATGACAGGTCATAACATGAAAATCGTGACATGCATGTCATGAGCGGCATAATTTACATGCCACGGTCTTGGTGCTCTCCTGGCCGTTTCGTTAATGGGATGTATATGAAAATTGGTATGCCACAATATAACCGCATGACGAACATAAATGACATGTCATGACATGAAAATCATATGCATGTCATGAGCGACATGACTTACATGCGACGCGTTTCGTTAATGGGAAGTACACCAAAATTGGCATGTCACAACATGACTGCATGAAAAACGTAAATGACAGGTGATAACATGAAAATCATGACATGCATGCCATGAGCGACATGATTTACATGCGACGGTCGTGGTGCTCTCTTGGCCGTTTCGTTAGTGGGATGTATACGAAAATTGGTATGCAACAACATGACTGCATGACGAACACAACTGACAGATCATAACATAGAAATCATGACATGCATGTCATGAACGGCATGATTTACATGCCATGGTCTTAGTGCTCTCCTGGCCGTTTCGTTAAAGGGATGTATATGAAAACTCGTGTGCCACAACATCACTGCATGACGAACAAAATGACAGGTCATAACATGAAAAGCATGACATGGATGTCATGAGCGGCATGATTTACATGCTACGTGTTTCGTTAATGCGATGTATACCAAAATTGCTATGGCACAACACGACTGCATGACGAACGTAAATGACAGGTCATAAGGTTAGAATCATGACATGCGTGTATGAGCGGCACGGTTTACAAGCCACAGTCATGGTGCTCTTGCGGCCGTTTCGTTAACTTCATATGTACCAAACTCGGTATAGCGAGACAACAATGCAAATCCATTCTAATAATAATAATAATAATACTTTATTAACATTTTTAGAGAGCAACAGATACAAAAATTGGCCTGTCAAGCCTCAGGTTCCTGATGCATGCTTCGCATTTCCTTGATTCGCACTGCTCGTGGGATCTGGCAATTTTTTTTTTTTGTTAATATGCACACTTCGAACGCAGCTGTTTCAATGAGCGTGAAAATGCTTGTGTCGGTGTGCTTCTTGTCCTTTCCTGGAAGTACCGTAAATTCTTCGCAATGTACTTATAGGGAATAGGTTAAGAGAAAAGGCTTAGGGAATAGGAGGTGACTGTCTAAGCGTAGTGTGCATGAACGCATATTTCACCCTCGCATGCGTGTGCTTGCACCGCGGTGTCTAGGACGTTCCCGTAGCAATCTAAAGGAATAGTAAATCAAAACTCTTGACGAACTTATCCTAAACATTGTTCTTTCGTTTTCAAAAGTGTTTTCATTTTTCTCTAGAAAAAGTTTTGCCAGAAGGGCAAAGCAATGAATGCGATAGCAAATGCATGATATGATGTACGAAGTCAGACTAGCAGCTTTAGGGGCCATCTGAATTGAACGTGGCCTTATTAAGTAAGCATGCAGGGGCTTAAAGTACCATGTGAGGGTCGAGATGCAGAGAAAAAGGCCCAGCAAAGCTCCGAGCTGAGTCATGTCGTTTCGATGTCTTCTTGAACACGCTTCACACCGCGTGACCGGGCTGAGTAGCGTGCCCCTCGCACCATCGAGAAACTTGGCTCAGCACAGCGGGCATCAAGCGAGCGCGGTCCTTCCGGCACTCGTAGGCGCATTCCCGTGAGCGCTGCGTATTCCCGGCCTTGCGGCGATGCATATGCGAGGCGCCTGGAACGGAGCACATGGCCATGGCGCTGCTACGCAGTACGCAGCACAACTGATGGCTGCTGAGATAGCGCGCGCGCCAGCGATGGCGACCGTGCAAAGTCCACAGTGGCTGCTCTAGCCACAATCCCCCACCTCCTCGCGCTTTTAGGTGCGAAGCACCTTTAGGGGCTGGACTTATCAGCGTGTTGCTGCTGCTGTCGTCACGGTAGATCAAGTTATCACACCATGGTCAAAAAGAAGTGGTTAATTAAAAAACTGGTTCAGTATAAACATGATTCATACTAATATAAAATGAAGAAACTATGAGGAGTTAATTACGGTAGTGAACAGAAATCTTAAGTTTCCTCTCAAAGCTTTTTTTGAAAACGCCGGTTCAGCGCAATAGAGGGCGCCACCGCCTCAGCAGTAGCGGGCCACCGGTGCTTCTTTGGCGCCGTGTGGCGAGACAGAGCGAACCAAGCGAACGACGCGCGTTGGCTCTGGAAATGTTGTTGACGTTCTTTCCACGATGAGCGCTGAACTGGCAGCTCGCAAGAGCGCGAATGCGCCCTGAGACAACGCGTAAGCAGGGCCGATCAAGCTGTACGTGGCCAGCAAGCAGCGGCCGCTCGGCAGCGCAGGCAAGCCCACCCTAGCCTCCGTATATATAGTTGAAACCGAAACTGTCTTCAGTCTCTCATTGCCCATTAGCAAGGATTGACGTGTTCCAGTGGGAAACACCGGTCCATCACTGCGTGCTTCGCAGCTCCCCAGGTGTCGTGCCAGTGGAGCTGAAATTTCAGTTCCACGTATGTTTAGTAATGCGGTGAGCACAAGACCCACGCGATGTTCGCAATCGCGCGCCACTGCAAGCGGAGGAAAGAGACGCCAAGATTCTTTTTTTTCCAAGCTCGTTAAAGACGGGCGGGGCGTTTCCTCACCGCTTCGACGCAGGCCTCCCGAGCGGGGTGATGTTATCGCATGAGCCCTCCGAGCGACGGAGACGGGCCGGAATCGGGCTTCCACGATGTCAGGTTTTTAATTGAACCTGCTAATGGGCGCTGAACTAAACGATGCGCAGCCTACGCTTCAGCCGCGTTCGGCGGCCCGGCTCGCGTGCTTTTACCAGCAAGTGGGACGTACGATACGCGGGCGATTATCCATTTGGATTTTGTACGGGACATGACGGAGACGGCAAACACCCGTCTAGACTGTCCATGTAATTGCTGTCGCAATAAAAACACCCATTACAAAGGGAAGCACATCACACGTAGGGGCTCAAAGCTTGGAGAAAACCTTGAAAATTCATGCTCTTATCGCTATGTTCTACTCCAAGCTAACCCTCCTACAAAGACATTAAGCCGGTGCTGCAATTCTTTTTGAACAGTCAGAAAGCGATGGCGATAACTCGTGAAGGCTCCTGTGTGCATGTGAGGTAAATATTATTGCGAGGCAAGTATCAGGCAATTCGCGGTTTTATTCAAGCACAGCTGTTACATTCAACAAATGACGTCATTGAGGGCACCGACAATATCTCTTGAGGCAGTAATAGCGTTGGCTGATATCATGACCGCCTAAGGGTCATCAGTCACATGCCTTACGTGTTTGTTCCGAATTCAACGAAAATGTGGAAAATGTCCGCAGTCGGTGTCCCTAGTGACGTCATTTGTTGAAAGAAGGGCAAGCACACTGTAGATATGTGCTCGAAACCAAATTCCCTGGTGCGAACGGTGCATTAGTATTTGGCTCACGTGTTCAGAGACGCCTCCACTTCTGATCGGTCCTGTTTTCTGGCTATGTTCTAAAAGAGTTCCCAGGCCCTTTTTACGTCAGTCCAGTTCTCATTGGACAGATCATCAGTAGTTCGTACTGGGAATCGTACCGACTTAAACAGCTTTTTTTGTTCGTTGTTTTTGTGCTACCTAGAAACGTTCTCACGCCGGACCTGTACATTTCGAAAGGGCATTACGCCTTTCACGACATGAACTTGAAACACAAGTGCAGACTCTTGCCCGCGACCTACCTGTACCCACCGCAACTGGACATCAGTGAACAGTTCAAGTACACCTTCGGCTTGGTAAGAGTTCGTCACTGGACACTTTGCTTATTGTTAGGTGGACAATCATTAGCATTCAAGTCAGTTCACGTTAAAAAAAGGCCACATTGTGGCTCAAAGAGTGTGTGCTATGTGCATGTTTTTTCCTCAGTGATACAGGCAAACAGGGTTTTCGACAGGCACAATGTATTGTGCTGCAATGGACCGCATTTCAGCTAAGTTATTTTCTAGTCAACAAACATGCTATGTGGCAAGGTCGTGCGATGACAATAAGAGGCGAAGTTCAAATTTTACATTGGACAAGAATCGTGCTTCCACGACGTCAGGTTTTTAGATGAACCTAGAGTGAGAAACGATGCACAGCGTACACTCAGTTAGCTAGAAAATGCCGAAAACGGAAAACTGGCGACGCCGTTCCGAGGTTGTACCCGGAATACGCCTAAATTCATCGATTTCGACGGCGTCGTTGAGGCTCACGTAATTATCGATCGGCAAATATCATATGCTGTGTTCTAAAGGCACCAAAAACGTAACACAGAGTTTTCCAGAAAATTTCATTGAGCCATTGTGGCCAGGAAACAAAAGACAAAAGTCATGGGTCTGCGACGTCATGCCTCACGTTTCGATATGTAGTTCCAACATTTGACCTTCATCTTTAATATTGATGTGACGGCACCTCAGCCACGTGTCGTGTGTCCGCGCTATCTGGCTCTGACCCCCTGACGTGTGAAGCTTTGCCTGGTCACATGAGTATGTCTATACATATATGCTGCTGGTATGAAATAAAGGTTGATGTCAGCGCTCATTTCTTACGCCAGTCAGTCCGGCTGCGCTAGCCATACGCAAGGGCCGTAACACTGGAAATACTGAGCATTGTGCGGGGAAAGTAACAGGTAGGGTTTCCAAAACGTACTTTATCGGTCTAAACCGATACAAAGTTTATCTTCAGAGTTCCTTTGAAGCAGTATTTCGTCTTCCGAGTTGCTAATACCCCTGTCACACTGGCACTTTCAAGGTCCTTTGAACTAAAACTGTTTTACTCGGAAGACAGGGTAGTCAACCGGAGATCTCCTCTGGTTAACCTCCCTCCTTCTCATTCCCCTTGCTCTCTTGCTCGGAAAGAGTTGGCACTCTCTCACATGGGACCGTGGATGTACTAGTAGTTGAAATGAGCTTCGAGCTGAGGGTGTCCGCGTTGGTCCCTCTAGAGTCTTAAGGGACTACCCTCGTTTCCAGGCGGTAGACAGCACAAAAGAAATGTTTTACATTACATTATGTGATTTCATTATGTGCTTTCATTCAATAAAAAAGCACATTTTTCATACCTTAATTTATGAATGCTAAAAGCAGTGCTGATAGCAAGAATCTGAGTCATATGTCGCGAGAAAATTGCACTATACTTTAAGGCAGCTGCGGCGTAGCGAAAGCGCTGTGGTCAGATGCTGGGGTAGCGTCCCTAGCTGGGCCTGAATGTCAAGGTTTTTGTCTGCTGCAAGCCGAGGTGTCATCGTCGTACACTTTAGCACCACCGGCGACACGCTTTTGAACTGTCCCACGTTCGGGAATGTGCGTCGTCTGCCTATGCATTACCTGCTGTTGGGCACACGTCAACCAAGTACCGAACGTTGTACTCGACGTCAGGACGGCAACTCGTCAGCCGTGCTGACGGGCTTTCGTTGCCGCCCTGCGGAAGATAAGCCCACCCTGCCAAAACGTTGGCTTCGGAGACCTTCGCCGTTCTTCATCAATTTGTATGTTACACTGTTAATTGCTGTGGACGCTGTTCTGTTTGTTTGCTGTTATTCCTTAATTTGGTATCATTTTCGCTTCTCCTTGAGCGTAAATATTTGTGAAATGTTCAAGCTGCAGTTGCTGCTGCATTTACTTTTTCCCATTCACCGTGCTTATCTGTGTACTTCGAAAAATAATCATGGCTACGTCTCGTGTCCGTTGTTCCTTAACTCCCGCTGTTGGACCATTTCGTTCGTGCCATCTTTTTGTCGACAACATAGTTACGGTCATATCATACAGTGCCAGGGGTGACTGTTGACCAATAGAAATATTGATTCCGATATGCTATTCCTAGTGTCATCATAGCGAAGCGTGTGTTTGGCACCAAACCTTCGGGCTATAGAAGTGCGCGGTACCGTCGATTCTTATCACCCCAACGGGAAGCGATTCCCGGCTGCGCTACTGAATTTCTAAAATAACGCGAAAAGGGGCGTGCTCTTCGCCTCGTGGTTAAAGTGCTAGAGCTAGAAAAGCAAGAGAACGGGCGTGGCACGGTTTTTCCTGCAGGTGTCTGCGACAAAGAATGTCGCTGATCTCGACAAACTCCGTGACAGTGGTGTAGGAACTGCCACCCTATCAGTCTCTGTGGGACTCTACGGTCGCTGGCACTATGTCAACAGCACAGAGGGCACCAAATTGGAAGACCACAGACCAGGATCCCAGTGCCTCCCTGTCACGAACGGCCATCAAAAGACCGGAATCCATGAGGTTCGTGGTAGCCATTGCGCAAGTGCATGGGTAGTAGGATTCTTCATGCAATCCAACTAAACCAACAGACTGTGTGTTGGCATAGATAGATAGATAGATAGATAGATAGATAGATAGATAGATAGATAGATAGATAGATAGATAGATAGATAGATAGATAGATAGATAGATAGATAGATAGATACGGATGGAAGGAGGGATTACACGTGTACCACCACAAGCCGTAAAAGAAACCGGCAGCTAATCAAGAAGCTCTGTCATCAGAATCTATCTTTGCGTGATCACTGGCGTGGCGCTATCGTGACAAGGCCGAAATTAAAAAAAAAAAGTGGAACGGAAAACTCTGACACCATAACGTTCCAAAAGAGCTTACTTGGCGCCGTGTAGTTAAGTAGTGGTATTGTATTCAAGTAGCTAATTATCTAGAATTAAAGGCGACTGAATTCACAGACCTCTTCTTCCTTAATTGGGCCCTCGGTAACAATTTTCGAACATGCAAAATAAAAAGAACGCGAAAGATCAGTCGTGGCGTCTTCTGTGCATACGTCAGCAACATAATGTCGCACTTCACGCAACAGAGAACTTGCGGTTTGGTTTCAAAGCACACTTGGATAGCGCCCGCCCGCTTTTATTTCAACTAATCACTTCATCAGGCGGGCACGGACTACGTGGCAGAAGGGAGAACTGCAATCGGTTGATTCACGGACGCAGTTGCGTGGACGCCATTGGGCGGCGCTACGTCACAGCAGGGGCTCAGGCGCCACGAGTGTCAACAGTGCGGAAGTGCGAGTACGTTCGAACGAGGAGAGAACACAAAATGTTTAGGGTCGTGACTCGCGGCGGTGCAGCCCTCTTTTCCTCTTTTTCAGCCCTCTCTGCGTAGCTTCCAAACCGCACGCCGGGGCGGAAGAGGGTTTACGGGCTTGCACGATGGAATTTCCCACGAACTTGACAAAGTTGCTGCCTATACTACCTAACAGATGTGAAAAACTTTTGCTGTAGGCGATTCGTGAGGCAACAGGTTTCTTAAGTGATGACCTTCGAGGATAGCTTCAACAAGTGTTGCCGGTTCATCACGAGTTATCTTGGCAGCATCGGAAATGACTACAACTTTCGTTTGCGGACATTTCTGGCTTAACGCGCTTTTTGTCCACAAGCGACCTGTTTCGAACATTTGTCAGGCACAGCGAAATATCTGCGCTCTTGCGAACGCTGCGACAGAAGACTTTGCTGTGGTATTACACAGCGAACCAGGAGATATATGAAGCGTGGAATTGCTATTTCCACTCAAGGAACATGGCCACAATTATGAGCCTGAATTTCTCAGTTGCAACATGCGCCTGAAATACCCTGTCGAGAAGGCTAATGCAATTTGCGCGACTAGCAACAGTAAGTGTTTCTGCATAGTCTTCTGCCGGCCGTACTACGCTGCGTGAGATATGGACGCCATCTGTCAGCGCCGTCGGGAAACATGAGCTTGTGCAGAATTGCTGGGCAACCGCCAGGTGTCAGCAGGAAATCGTCGGCAGAGGCCTTTTCGTGCATAGCGTCGCATTTTTAGCGCAGCCTAACAAACACTAGGTTCTTTAGAATTACGTATACATATCTATGTATTTTCTACTAAAGAAATACACCACCTAATACGTATTGATGTTGCGCCTCAGATGTGCGTAATATTTGCTTTTTGATCGACAATGTGCACAAGTATGAACGCAGCTGCCAGTTCAAGATGGACTGGGCGTTAGGCAAGTGCATAGACTTTGTCCGGGTGGCTGGATCGTGTGACAGTCTGACAAACAGAAAGACAGACCAAAATTTCCGCGTTCAAGTATCCCAAGAAAGGCTATCGTCTTTAATAAACACGGAAGAACAGTAGCTAGTTCGTGCGCTGCTGCATTGCTGTTAGTGCCACCTCCCCTCCCCTCTCTAAAGAATGGGTCGGTGTGAGCAGGTTAGCAGTAAAAGTAAGTAACTTGATGCAGCTGGTAAGAAAATTATGGCAAGAATGTGACATAGGACACGAGTAAACAAACAGTTCTACAATTTGGCTGGCATTCTTTGTCTGATGGCTCTTGGCAACCACGTTCCCCCACAAGACTGCACAATACTGTGATTTCGATGTCATCTGGAAGACAACTGGCAACACGTGACACAAAGACTTAGGTCACAAAGTGTTTGCGCGAAAAGTACCCTCTACCTAATATACTGACAGTTCATTGCGCGTTCCGCTTGCGTGAGTCATTGGCTCACGTAAGCTGCGCATGAGAGTAAATCTATCGGTGCATCTCAACTTCACTTCCACATGCACCTGTGGCTTCCTCTTATTCGACAGAGTACAGCAACAACCTTTTTGCTCTTACTTTTCCACTCGTAGGTTTGCAACAACCCAAAATACCGAATCGTCGACGACGACAACTTTATTTGCAAGTTCACTATGGGCAAGACCAACGAGCTACTAAAAGTTATGGTTTTCGATACCACGGATACACTTCGTTACAAGGTACGTGAAATAGTTCATCTTTTTTATTTATTTTTTATTTTTAGGAAGTGACTCTACAGCCGTGTCTCTCGACGGAAAAAACACAATCCCCAGCGTGAACGGGGACAATTATTTGGTATTTCCGATGTCGGCCACATTGCAAATGAAATTATCCGCACTAAAAAATGTGACCAACCACAGCCCTTAGAATACAAATATACAGTCACTTTGGTTACAGTTGCGAGGAGAACGATGCCAAGATCCCTGTGCTGTACCTGGCCCCAAATGCACCATATTTCAAAATAACTGCAAATTGCTTGCCCTTAATTACGCCCAACTGATCTCGATATGCACATAAGCTGTGTTGTGTACTGCACCTAGTGCCATTCCAGACACACGTTTTGCAGCATTCGTGTTAACGTGGACGTGGTTAATGTGGACAACGCCGGATAAATTAATCCGCAAAACTTGTGGAGTTTACTAACAGCGACTTCGCCGCTAGCAACCCCGTGCCGTAGTGTCCGAGCTCTCGACGAGCATAGAATGGGGCCGTCGCGTCCGAGCGCTCGCTCATCTCAAGCCATGCACCGCCGCGTTGCCGAGCGCGGCAGCCCGCGACCCGCCTCGAGGCGGGACAGCCCCCGCCGACGCACACGGCGAAGGAAGAGAACCTTAGGCGTTACTCTCCGAGCATGGTAATTTAATAACAAGGCTAATAATACAAACAAAACAAGGCCGAATCTAAGGTCGAATGAATACAATGAAAGGATAATAACGATAAACAACACCCGAACACAATAACACACAAAGACCATGCAGGGGGAGAACCACCTAACCCTCGGCCCGCGCACCTGCGACCGCGCGCCCCCAGAACAGGAAAATAGAAGGAAAAGAGTATACAGGGATGGGTGCCGATCGCAGGCCGCTGCCGGTGGTCGCTGAGGCTCGAGACGGCGCACGCGATCTGGTCGATGGCCTCGTCGGCCGGAAGGGTCGCAAAAGCACGCTACGCACCGTTCCGAGTCCCAGCGAGTTCTCTCCCAGCATCTCCAAAAACCCGAAACGCGCAACCTCCGAGAACTTGCCAGCTGTCCAATGCCAGACTGGCCACGAGCCACGTGGGCAGGGCGGGTGGCCCTCCACACTGATGCGCCGCCGCTCTGTCCAGCTGGGAGAGAGGGATGTGGGGGCATTCCAAGGAAAACGAGGCGTCGCGCGGGACGCGCGCCTCCCGATCCCCACAAACACTGCTCCTAGGCTTTTGATTTCATAGGCACACACGGCACCTCGCGACACGGCATACGTGTCTTAGCGCAGACAAGCAGTGACGGAAAGAAGCGCCGCCTCATGTTTTCAATAGCGTTTATTATTTTAAATCGAGTTTCAAAATCGCGGCAAGCGCTGCGGGGCGTCGCCTGTTGGTGAAGCTGTGGTACTGTGTTCTGGTGCCTCAAATTGCTGCACGTCGTATGCTGCTATTGAGATAAGCATAACTCAGGCTTATAATTGCACTCCGCATATAAAAACGTGTTCGCGCCCTGCTGATTGCTTATTGCGCAGTGAAAGGAGTGGTCGCTCAGTAGCTGCGCTGCCTTTCGTGGCAAGTCAAAACTTGCGCTTAACCGCGGCTCCAGGCGCACCGCGCATGCGCTGTCTCGGCGCAGCCTGGCGTAAATACACTCGGTGGCTAATTGGTTATCGGCCGCTGTTTGCAACGCATGATGCAAACAGCGGCCGATAACTACCGCGTGTATTCCGTCGACAATAAAAAAATTCTGAAATTTTTTTATAGCGGCCGTGTTTGCCATTGTATGATTATGCTCTGTGACCGGTACGCTTTCTGTGGCAATAAATGAAACAGACGTCTTATAAATTGGTTGTCAGTCCACTTAAAGAGGAACTCCGGCGGCTTTCTTGCCATGTTCTGATACCGCTCTTGTCCACAGGTACGTATGTACTGTAGCAGGAAGGGTGGTTCAGTTTGCTGAGAAACTCGCCATTTATTTGAAATAACCGAATAAACGATGTGTTCAAACCGCAACGGAAACGGGCAGCCACTGCGTGCATCGTATGCGATGGCATGACAGTGTCCCTACTGTCACAAATATGGAGCTGGTGCCAGAAAAATGAAAATGGCAATGTCATTATACGATCCACCGAGATATTCCAGCTTTTCTTAACTTTACAGCGAAGATTTGAGCGCTCTGTAATCACTGTCTTGTCTCTGACCGCCGCACTGCTGGGGTAGGCAGCGGTGTGGGTAATGATGTGAAAAGCACAGGGTTACCAGCATACAAGCGCACTAGATCCGCTAAAAAAATGTAAAATTCATTTTCGGGAAAACTAAGTGACTTGCAGTCGCCTGGCTTGGCATACATTATTACAGAGCCAAGGAGAACATACATTGAAAATTTCATTAGGATCCCTGGACATCGAACAGTCGCCAGAGTTGCCCTTAAAGCTATAACATAGAGGACCAACGCAAACTGGTTCGATGGAACAACACGAGAGCCTATGTCAGTGGGGCCATGGAACAGGGGCACCAACCTAGCTGTTCTGCGTCCGCTGTTCTTTGCTGTTCCCTGCTGCTCCTGCTGTAGCTGTTCGTTCACATTGTGCTTACTAGTGTACCTTTGTTCAAAGTCGCAAAGAACGATTGATTTGTGGGGTTTAACGTCCCAAAACCAGTTCTGATTATGAGAGACGCCGTAGTGGAGGTCTCGGGAAATTTAGACCTCCTGGGGTTCTTTAACGTGCACTGACATCGCACAGCACACGGGCCTCAACATTTCGCCTCCATCGAAATGCAGCCGCCGCGGCCGGGATTCGATCCCGCGACCTTCGGATCAGCAGCCGAGTGCCATAACCACTAGACCACCGTGGCGGGGCCGCTAAGAACGACGAGAAAGGAATTTGTGAAAAGGAAATTGAAACTGCACCCTTTTTTTTCCTTTCCCCTGCATGTAGGTCTGCACCTCCAAGAAGAACGCTACGAAAGTGAAATACGGAATTACGGCAGCACAACTAGAACACTCTGACGCCACGGGACACTGCAAGAATGGGACGTTTCCGTTGATCCGCGCCCTCAAGAAGATCTTGATGTTCTTCAAGGACAACTACAATTCCGAGGCAGACTTCCAAAACTGTGTTGCGCTTAAGACTTGACTTCAACTCTCACTGTCATTCGTTATGTTTTTTATCTATGATGTTCCGTAATAGAAATACAAAGTGTGAGTTAATCCACGTACGACTATTGTTTTCACTAAATATCTGCTGCATACGGCAGGCGTCAACTATAATCACCGTTTTTAAAGCAAAGCTTGTATAGTATATATAGCCTGTGGTGGCGTTGTTGTGGTGGCGCCCCGTGTGCTGTGCGATGTCAGTGCACGTTAAAGAACCCCAGATGGTCGAAATTTCCGGAGCCCTCCACTATGGCGTCTCTCATAATCAGAACTGGTTTTGGGACGTAAAACCCCACAACATCGACAAAACTTAATTACGTCTGTGCTGTACACTTACGTGAGTGCCAATGTCACGTCGTACCATCAGCTCCCATACAGTCTCCATGGTGCTGCATACACACGCTCATGCGCAATGCACACAGATCTCCATCCCGCTCGTAACACCTGGCTGAATGCCCAACGATTCGTCATAGACATTTTCCTTGCTCACTGCTTCGCATAGCAGCTATTCTCACTACGCGTGGGATCTGCAGCATTTCTTTTTTTTTTCATAGGAGAAATATAACACATATACACACCGTGGCACAGCCTTACAGCTGTCGTGATCACATTACTATATGCTACACGCAGTGGTGAATACTGTCTGAAATCATTTCACTTAATTTACAACCACGGTGTAATTTTTGTTTCTACGGTATTACGTGTCCAGATACTTCTATAAAACGCTCTTGTAAGGCTCACAAGCTCGCAGCACTAACTGTACAGCCAGAACCTTCTAAACAAGCTCACTTGTTTATATTTGGCTCACTTGTACAAGTGGTACGAAACTCGCTTGTACAGTTGAGATGCACTGTGATCGCGACAGCTGCCGTTTGAACGAGGACAACACTCAAACTTATCCATTAGCAGCATGCGCGGCGCTGATTGCCAGCCACGTCTCTCTCTGTCACGAACTGCGTGCAAGACTTTGTGATCGGGGCCTCTTTTCCCCGGAAAAAGCTGCCTCGATACGCGTGGTTACAGTTTGTCATGCAGAGACGTGGTTTCATTACGGCTACCTCGTATATGAGAAACCGGCAGACTTTTGCAAGACGGTGATGCGGCTCGTGTAGTCCATTATGCCACGCAACCAAGCGCGATGGCCACGATGTTGCGATGTAAGTTGCTGATAGCGCAACTGGCTCCTTCGTTTGCGTTGTTAGCATTATCAAAGAGGGGCGTATTGTTCGTTGTATGGCATGCCGTGCTCTTAACGCCAGTGTCTGGAAGCGTTGCTGCTTGCGTGCCGATGCTGGGGCAAGTGTGTATCGAACGCCCGTATCCACTCAGGCCTTGCTGGGAATGACTTCACGTTCTCGCTGGGAATCACGTGTTTAAAGCGATACGTACGGACCTCCAACTTCTCACTTTCGTGCATCGTGGGAGAGCTGGAACGCTCCGCTGGCAAGGTGGCCCCCTGCGCCTTACGGCCTCTGCTGGTAGTCCGCACATTACGTCCGCACATTACGCACTTTACGTAAAAATGGTTCGCACAAGTTCGATCGGCGTGAGTACATACGCACTCCGCTCCATGGAGACGGACAACGGTTGGCGATTCGACCCACAGGCCGTTACAAAATAAACTTCAATCAATCAATCAATCAATCAATCAATCAATCAATCAATCAATCAATCAATCAATCAATTGATTGATTGATTGATTGATTGGTTGTTTGATTGATTGAGTGGTTGATTTCTCTTTGTGTCTAGAAACATATGAGGCCGGCATAGTGAATGTAACTGTTATTACGAAGCGTCTTTTACAACTATACCTCGAATCATACAATAATCTGAATGGCCAGCTATGTAATATGACTGAAAATCGTATTACTGTCAAACTACTCTTACTATGCGTTCCGCCGGATGGTAATTTGGGAACAACGTGACGCCACCAGATTTCTCTGGCTAGACACAAAGAAAAAAAAATGCACAGTGGTACACTGGGTATCCGATGCACTGCAGCAATTAACGAATTTTGTGCGGTTCTAAGATAATGAAGGAAGTACGGGCCACGCTCGTGTGACTTTCATTCATTTTTCATTCATTCATTCATTCATTCATTCATTCATTCATTTGCTGTGCTTTTTAGTTGCTGGGCATGGTATTACGGGTGCTCTTTGCTGCCAGCGGATGCCGTCTTTTGAGGGAGGCTGAATATCACAACAGTGTAGAATGATTTCAGTACGCCATCGATGAGTACGGCTGGACGGAAAGTAATCCGAAACTAGTGAAGGTGCTATCTGAACTTTTCTAACTTATCAGAGAGGACGCTCATATACTTGGGCTGTTGACTAGAAAGAGAGAGAATATTTTATCACTCCGGAGATGTTAGCCTTGTTAGTGGCCTGGCTTGCTACTCCAGTTGTTTAGCGGTGATTATGATATTTACAATGATCACGTGTAACACAAGACGTACGTGCCGTCACACTTACACACACTCATATATACATATATACACTATAACGCAGTTTACAGCGCTTCCTTGAGGCTTGTTGTCCAACGCTTTTGTGCTGCTCAGTGCGCCGGTACTGCCGCAGGTATGCAGGTGCGCAGGTGTACGCAGGAACTGTCGACTACACTCGCATGTCCCTACACCGATGACCAATTTTTCGTGGACTCACGTATAGTTAAGAAGACTGATGACATGTTCGTTCCCCTAATTTTATGCGAAGCGACTCAAAAATGAATGTTTGAATCGTTGCAGTTTCTTAAATCGTGCAAAGCCATGTTGAGTAATGCTTATGCACATTGTGTTCCTTTTTAGATGTGAAGCAGCTTATGGTCGAGCCTGTTACCTCCCTGCGCCGTCCACACCCCCACTGGGCATGCGCAACAGCTGGCCCAAACTTCCGGAGGAGACCGCTAGAGGCGCCAAGGCAGCTCCGCTAGATGAAAATGTTTGAGAGCGAACGGCGCGCGTAGACTCTGGATACGCTCTTTCTGCGATGAACGCCGTACCAGCTCGCGAGGAACGAGGACACGCCCTCAACAACGCCGACGCAGGCAGCGTCTGCTGGCGTTTCTTGATCGAAAAAAACCGACTGCTCGCGCTGCACAACCGTTCACCGGCCACCCCTTATATATAGGCACTGGATCTTGACCTGCAGTCTAGTGACGGTGGGAGATTTGTCTTGTGCGTAGTTGAATCATAAGGATTCGCAGCTTGCGCGTTAACGAAAAGTAATCCCGAACTCCGCACGATCTGTGCCGTGGGAGCGCAGGAACCTCATAAAGACCAGGAGCATAAATTACAACGCGTACGTGTGTAAACGTAAACATACACACGCGTTGTCACTAATTTACATGCGCGAGTGGGCAATGTCACGGGTGATTTACGGTAGCACCGAACGATCCCCAGTGCTTCGCCCACTCGTCATGATTCACTTCGTGGGGATGCGTGGATTCGTTTCGCTTACGTGGCAGGTCTCAATAATCTTTTTATTAAAGCAGACTGTCGTGTGGCAACAAGGGTAGTATCAAAAAGGATCTGGATGCAGCTAAAGGGCCTCTTAGGTTTTTTTCACTTCCGTCCAAAATACGACTGCCGCGACCGGGATCAAATCCACGTCTCACGGATCGACAGCCAAGCAACAGAGCCGCGAGACCGGCACGACATGACTAATTCCGATCTCATGCACCGTGATGTTACCAGCGCAGACAGACAGACAGACCATGAACTTTAATTAATCCTGAGGAGCTACGTAAGGACTCCCTAGCGGGAGGCCGTTGTAACCGCTGGCCGCACCCACCAGCGCAGATTTTTTTTTTCTGCGCGAGAAAGCGGGAAAGGATCGATACTACAATTCGAACGCAACATTAGCCCAGAGGTGTAAAAGCTAACCTGGCATTGTTGTAACTGCGCCTATAACAGATAAAGTAAGGGGTGTAATAACATAATGTGTAATAAAGGGACAATGTGTTCGCCGAACTCACCAGGCTAACTATACGACTGGTGAAACGACTGACACGTCACACGTCAAGGGCAATGTTTCAAATGAACTGCGCACGCATTAACTCCACAAAAGCGGGGCTACTCTCCCCGCCACTTTCTCCCCTTTCCTCGCGCGCGCGCGCGCGCGCGTGTGTGTGTGTGTGTGTGTGTGTGTGTGTGTGTGTGTGTGTGTGTGTGTGTGTGTGTGTGTAGTGAGTGAGTGAGTGAGTGAGTGAGTGAGTGAGTGAGTGAGTGTTGCAGGTCTGTCATCTTCCATTGTTCCGTTTCTTTTTTTCTGCGCTAACAACGACCCGAGCCGCTTGCGTGTTTTTCTCGCAAATCGACACGTACAATCAAAACACTCGGCACGGCTTATAACGTCTTTAAGCGGACGTGACGGTTCTCTTCGAGGTCACGGCTGTTGCGCGCGAAGAGAGAGCCTCCTCTCGAACTATACGCCGGGCCGCCGCCGCGAGAGAAGCGTGATCAACCGGCCGTGTCCTCCTGGTCGTCCTGGGCCATTGTCGTCTCGGTCGAGTAACGTTGCTTATCTGTCGCCGAGTGAAGGCCGCAAATGAGGAAAGCCGTGGCCTGACAGCGAAGACGGCCGAGAGCGTACGGCCGAGAAAAAAATCCTGGTCGACTGCGACGCCAGCAACTGGTCGGCCGCCATCGTTGCTTACCGAGTGCCTGAAGAGAAAGCGCTTGTCCTTGTTTGAGCCTCAGAGCAATCTTCGACGACACATTTTCTTTTTCGTCGGCTTTATTTCCCGGCTTTTCGAAGACACCGACCACTTGGTGGACTCTGGAAAGCCCTGACCGACAGGTAAGAAGTAGACGTGTTTATTATGGCGATCCTTGAGACCATTTATGAAATCGATGATAATTATAATGGTGTTTCACGTGCCAAAGCTGTGATGTAATCATGAAGCACGGCGTAGTGCCGGGCTTTTGAAAGCTTTACAACCTGGTGTCCTTTAACGTGCTCTGAAAGCGCTCTGTACAAAGGTCTCTACCATTCACGCCCTCCATGGGACATGCGACTACCGCGGACGGGAACGAACGCGCATCTAGCAGCAGTTAGGTGCCGTGAGCAGTGGACCACTGGGGCGGACTGAATGCGAATCGAATAGTGGTAGCAGCGAATAGGATAGAATCGAATTTGTAATAATTTTCGAACGATTCTCGAATATTGAGGAGCCGCTACTAACAGTTATTGTAAATGTACGTTCGCGTTGGTAGACAGCATCCGAAGGAAGTAAGCGGACCCTTCGTACCACCAGAGCGGTTCCATAGCACCAACGATTACTGTGTGGGCGTTGAATTTACGCTACCCGAGCGAAGTAGCCCTCTGCAGTGTACATGAGCTCTCGCGTTTGATACCTGTACTATGTGCCAGCCGGGACGAAACGTATTACGTTTTTGCAACACCTCCTTTGACCTTCTGAAATAGTAGTAAGCAGTCTGAAAGCCCAAAAAATATTCGGGCTTTCGGACATTCGGGGATTCGTAAGCCCGAAAGATATTCGGGCTTACGAATAAGGGTTATCAGACTTGAATTTAAAAGGACCCCATTGAATTCGATATTCCAAATTTTCGGTTATTCTCACACCTCTATAGCAGGAAGTACTATCGTGGCGATTTGGTCTTGCGGACTTTGGTCTTGCGTAATGCAGAGATATAGAGCGCACGTCAGCAGAACACACAAGCACCTGAATCGACGTTCGCCCTGGGTCGTGTTGCGCGTTCGTTGTTGCGCCTTCTCCGTCCACATCACGGGTGAGGTGACCTCTGAATCTCTCATGTACAATAACTTATTAGCGCTTGCTTTGCCGGAAGTGTTCTGTTGGCAGAAAACAGCGCGATTGTTTTCGCTAAAGTTTCACAGCGAGATCTTCACCTTTTGGTCCGTGTTGTTCAATCTCTTAATTCCTTCATCGATATTACATGTTACCATGATTCGTTTTCTTTATTTAACGGCATTACTGAAATGCAAAGTGCCGTTCCCCTTAGCCCCTCGCAATAAATGATCATGACCTGGCGTTCTCAGCCGTGTGCTTAAAACGCTTAAAAGTTGTGCTGAATGAGTAAGCGTGATAGACGGGCCAATCAAAGGACCACTACAAAACTACAGAGCTGAGTGCCGAGAACACTTTATGAAGTTAAGCACCAGCTTAGGCAGTAAAATTTGTCGTCGTCCTCCTCCCACGTCGCTGTTACGTACACGCCTTCATGTTCATAACACACCAAATCGCGCTGCTACTTTACAGCAATCATATAACCTTGCAAAGTTTCTCTACGCGTTGTGGAATTTGATATGGGCATCATGATGAATTTGGGCGTAGATTGCTGGGACGCAAGGACAATTGTGGCCGAAGAGTGTCAAACACAAAATACCATGTTCTTGGTTCAAGTTTCACGGGTTTATAGCTTCTGCGCACGATTCCGACCATAAAATTTGCAGGTGAATAAAGAATTCCGAAATTTCAACGATGGGAGTGCAATGTGCAGGTGTATTTAAATGCGTCTTTAAAATAGTCCCCGGAGTTGCAACTAGGACGTGTGTCTAAATGTCAGTAAGAGTGCGAAGCGGCGGTAACATCGAATTTGTTACAATGTTAAAAATTAAGAAGGTGCCTTTTGAATTTTAAAGGGGAAGAGGGGAGGGAAATCCCTGCAGTGCAGTTCACCTTACAGTGCACGGTTCAAGCGATTGTCTTCGAAGTAGCTGCAGAGCACGGAGGCGAACATGCACAGGACTATAGCTGGAGCAAAGTTAACACCCGATACGTCACTCCAAAGTATCGCTTGTATGATTCATAATAATTTTTATAGCTTTACGTGCCAAAGCCACTTATGAGTACGAGACACGCCGTAGGAGAAGTCTCCGGAGATTTTCACCGCCTGGGGTTCCTTTAACGCACCATGGTAACGCACTGGACATGGGCGCCTATCATTTTCGTCCCCATTGAAAATGGGACTGCCACAACCGGGACGCACATGACATTTGACCCCTTTACAAGTGTTCTAGAAGATAACGACTTACGAAGTCGCGACATCGGTATTCGTGCGAAGTGACAGATTTATAAGCTCCATGCATTTATCCTCCGTTTTTTATATTGTTTGAACATTGCGCAAAAAGCACGAGCATGCATGGACTTCGTGGTGCCGGGCTATAGCGAAAGGTGACCCATTAAGAAGCCAGTCAAACGTTCAAAGGAATAATAGCGATGCATGTCTGCCTTTACATAGCCAGTTAATGTATAATTTTAGTGTCGGGTTCATCAGTACAACACAATTTTCTTTTACCCACATTGTACACATCTGCCTAAGCCTTCCCTAACGTCTCGCAGAGAAAGAGGGTCTTTATTCACCACCAGTCAATGAACTTTAGGAGAGAATTCCGTCGCTTGGAATTACGTCGCTCTAGGAATACCTTGAGATTCAGCAGCAGCCAAGGCTTGACCGATAATTAGTCTTGCTGGACTTCGGGTGTCCGGGCTGAGGAGGAAAGCCTCCAGGGATCTTGAAGTGTGCGAGCTACCATATTTAGTTGAATATGTCCACACTATTTGGACCAGACTTGTTGCCTCATCACAAAATTTGCACTTAGTGCAAATGTAGCGCAAATTTTGTGTTGACACACCTCGTGAGAGAATTTGCTGTTGTGGTCGCTTGTGGACAGATTGAAAAAAATAATGATAAAACCCAGCCTTCAAAGACACGTACAAAGAACACTCTGAGCTAAGCAGCTGAGTTTAACGCAACGTGGGACACGTCGACCGGGACACGTAACATGTGGCGACCGGGACATGTTGCTGTAAGCATCCGCATGGCTGCAATGTCGCATGCGTGATGCAGGCTAGAGGCACGCGTACAGTCACCCACTCTTGACAGCAGGCATGGATAAGTGGTAACGTGCCTGCTTGGCCCATCGTCGGCCTGCATTCGATTCTTACACAAACCGCTGAAGTGTCTTGCGAAAACCACGAATTAGAATTCTTTGCGGGTACCCCTCTGAGATAGGTGACATCAGGCTCGAGCTTTCATGTACGCTAAAACGTCGTCGATGACGTCGGGAATGACGTCAGCGTGACGTGACCATGTAATGCTACGTTGTGGCGCCGTCACTACGTTTCTTGACTTTTGGTGTCATTCGTTATCGTGCAGGACATAGGACAGCGGACGCTGTAGTTTTCGACTCGTTAGTCGAGAAATACTTTCGCATTAAAAACAGCAGCGCGTGACACATTTTTATGGTGGCATTGTTTCCAAATAAGCCACCTTTTGTGCTGCCACTGAAGGAGGGTGCACTCACACCGTTACTATGACGGTGCTCTTGCAAATGGCATGCTTCCATCGATTCTCTTTCGTATTTCGTGGCTCCTGTACAGATAATTTGGGTATCATTAAAAGAAGTCGAGCAAATGTACTATAAACCATGAGCAGGGCAGTTTTCCCTCCCTCCAGAAGTATAGACGTTTCATTCTCTTTTAGGCGAACATTAACACAGCCCCCTGTATGCCGTACATTACGCTCTACCATGTCATGCCCCTAAGTTCGGTGAACGCACCGCCATTGCTGTCTCTCGCCACTATTGAGTGGCAGAAAACATTGGTGGAGCAGTAGCGTGGATTTTTAAACCCAACACACCGCAATATACTTACTAAAAGAGAAGCTCAGAGGAAGGGATGGAGGCTTGAATCGATGAGCAGATCGCTAAAAACGATGTAGAACAGGGAATGTCGCTGGAGCCAACGCCTAGACAAGTGGACCTGTCTGGCTAATGCGTTTTGCATGTCACTTTGTTGTTCGTTAATGCTCTTTCTCTTTCTGTCGATCGGTGTGCGGCGTTCGCTTGACCGCGTGCTTTGCTCCCGCCATGGCGATGCCAACCCACGACCAGAGTCGCTGCTGTAGCTCCTGTGAAAAGAGGCAGAGGCGAATGAGTAAATTGTTGGAGCCACTACGAAAAACAGCTTAAACGGCGGCGAGAAAGCTAGAGGCACACCTACTTTGCTTTGTCAGTGCGCGTTAAAGCACGCCAGGTATGTAAAATTTTCAGAACCATCCACTATGGCATTCCTGTCCTGTCCACTCTTTCATGAGCTTTCTCCTACGCCCTCGCGCTCTGAGCCATGGTTCTGACAAGGGCTCCAGAGGCAAGACGTTCGGGCATGTTGGTAGTTGATCGTAAAGTAAAATACTCAGCGCAAAAAATTAACAATGTGCTAGATGAAGACAGGACAAACGCTGACTTCCAACATCAATCTGCGTGATTATATATGTGCTCACCAGCTGCAATAAATAAATTGTTGAAAGTTAGCGCTTTTCCTGCCTTCATCTTGTGTGGTATGGCATGAAAAACTTTCTCTTCCTCGTTTTCTTTTTGTCAGCGCTATGTATTCTAGTTTACTCCGAAAAGTAGCGAACGTCCTTCGTTAACCGAACCATATTATTATTATTATTATTATTATTATTATTATTATTATTATTATTATTATTATTATTATTATTATTATTATTATTATTATTATGTCTTGATGCGCTTCTCGTTTGCTCTAGCAGCCATTTGCTCCCTCTGGAAAGTCCTCCTATAGAAATGATATTTGTCATTTATATCGCGTGCCTTTCCTTGTCATTTGCGCTCTTGCGGTAGTATCGCGTCGCTAAGGCGTGGGATCTATCAGTGCGACATGGCAGTTCTTCACATGAAAGTAACCAGAGTTCAGATTCCAAGAAGGGTGATGTAGGACAGATGATTTCTCTTGTGGGAATAATAAGAAGAAAAGCCACCAGAGGGTGAAAAACGTCCATACAGTGCTGTAGCCCGAGATGTACAGCCGACATTAACAACGGCTGTCTTTTCAGTGTCATGTTATCACGGAGAATGTACGGTGACCTGCCGTGGTGGTATATAGCAGCTATGGCACTAGACCCCTGACCCGAAGGTCGTGGGATCGAATCCCGGCCACAGCGGTCAATTTTGAGTTTTGATGGAGGCAAACTTTCTTCAATTCATTCTTGCCTCGTACATCAAAGGAGTGGAACAGACTTCCCGGTGACATTGTCACTATAAATGATAATAACTTGTTCCGTGGTGTATTAGCCAGCATTTAGGCTTTTTTATTGTATTAGCTAACATTGTATAATCATGTTTTGAGATGTATTAGTATATATATGTATTAACTAACATTGTATTATACGAGTTTTAATTGTATGATCTAACTGTATTCACTGCTTTTTGTTCAATCTTGTTCAATTATTTTCTGTAACCCACCCCCTCTGTAATGCCATTTGGCCCTGAGGGTAAAATAAACAAATAAATAAATAAATAAATAAATAAATAAATAAATAAATAAATAAATAAATAAATGCTAGAGGCCTTGTGTACCGCACAACGTCAGTGCACATTAGACACCCAGGTAGTTTCAGGAGCCCTCCACTACGGCGTCTCTCATAATCACATCGTGGCTTTTGGGACGTAAAACACCAGAAATGATTAAGAATATGCGGTAGCTGAGGTGAAGTGTTCTTTATCAACGTTTCGCCCCCACAGAGCAAGAGCCGCTTGTGCGTTAAGGACCAAAGGCCGGAAGGCAGCCCCTATAGGTCCAACCACTCGTACACCGCAGGATTCATACCAAAGTGAATATGGCACTTCGACCAAGGACGTCCAGGTACTGTTTCCGGCTGTTCTATCTTTGTAGTTTCGGGCATGTGTCTTTGAGCTATTGGATTTCCACTGCGAGGAACGTTATGACTACAACTATTTATATTTGCCTTTTATGGAAACCACTCTAGGCAGTCTTTCCCTAACCAGTGTCGCTTTTTTTAGAGGACGGAATCGATCGGGCGATCGATCGACTGATTTATTGATTCAACATTCATAGATTCATGGTTGATCGACTCGCAGGGGATCGGCACGGATAGAAGAACCGGGCAGCAGTGGCAACCACGTCAGCGCGCTGACCGAGGAGCGACCGCGCAGGAGTCTCTCTCTGGCAATCAAGGTTGCAATCGTTGTTGCTGTGATTGCAGTCAACCTGCTCATCTATGCCAACCTGGAGTACTTCAAGTCGGACGTCCCTTTTGACGATGACCAGTGAACGATACTTCGATGCCCCTCTCTTGATCAGTGCCGTTGAGGACTCTGGCAATCGTGTTGAAACGCTCGCAGACGGCGTGACGCAAGTTCACACTAACGTGTCCCTGGCATAAATCGGTACGACAAATTAAGTAAAGATGATGTGGAGCATTCTATGGCGTCTGATAGACAGTTCGCGATGCGGAGTCTTTTCTACACTCAGGGGTTCCAGATATGAGTCCACACTTTGATATGATATGAGCTGGTATTGTAAAGTTATGCACCGCGAGAATTGAGGCAAGTTGCTTGAATTGTCTGTAATTCTTCCCTCGGATAACGAGATCACCTATTCATAAAGGATACCGGGTTCCATCGCAGAATAGTGACACTTTTGCTCACAAATTATTGCCTTTTCTGGGAAAAGGAATTCGTTTCCCGCATTGCTAGAGGACCTTAATTGTGCTGCGAGGATTGTAAAAAGATCATTGACGTGTGCTGTGGCGTTTTCATTCGCGTAGAGCGTCCTTCACATAGCCGTTAACGCTAAAGCCGCAGATTCAACGGGTAACAAGTCTAAGCTGCCTCATGTTAGGTTAGCTTGTTAATGACTCAAGCAAAAACAGCAGGTAATGCTCACTTCCATGTGCATACCTCAGTCAGCAGCAGTGAAGTAGGAAAAATAAAGTGTGTTTCAATAGCCCCTTGAAATTCCTCTCGAAGCGTATACGGGTACCCTTTAAAGTATAAGAGAAGACCAGTGCTATTCCGCTGCTATTCATGATTGTCTTTATTGGAAGATAACATTTGAAAACCAGCTGTGCTTAAGCAGGCTTAATAAAGTCTTGTGTTTTCGTTGCTATTGTGTCTGTACTGAATGGAGACGCTCCATTTATGTGATGTTTTATATCACGACTTTTACTAACGCTTACTAACGGTTGCATTGAATTCGTTAGTGTTATGCTCATGAGCATTCTGCCCGTGCAAGAGGGGACCACTTAGCACGTTATGTGACATAAGAATGACATTTACAATTCACCGAAACGTTGCCACGTTCCTGACACGCATGGCAGCAGCGCCGTCCTACCAGGGCCGTTTCACGGTCTTCCATATTATATTGAAATCTCCCGGTCTAAGCGCCGCAACGATTGCTGCAACGCGCTGTACAGGAGGCAACTGTATACCTGCGTGGCTTTCGGCTTGTTGCACTAGTACATGCTACACTGTGAAGCAATGCTTACATGGTTCACAAAAATAGCTTTTTTAAGAAATAAATTATTGCGTTCGCCATTCGAAATTGCTCGGGCGCCTTGCAGTATACTTATTTTACATTCTTACTTCGCAAAGCGACGTGTAGCTTTTCTGCAGCGCACAATTAGAAACTTTCCTATGAATATTTTTGCACACCTTGCGGCTATTAAGCAAATTTCAGCGTTCTTTGCGAAGCCCCTCAACACATAGAGCCAACGACTCTATGTGTTGAGGCAGCAGTTGGGTTATGATAAAAAAATGGGCGTTTCGAAGAGCAGCCATACGCGTTGTAACGTGGTACCCGTGGTACCCATGGTACCTATGATACCATGGTACCACCTATGGTACCCATGGTACCTATGGTAGCTAGGCAAACTCAGGGCAGACAGTTTCAACGCTGTCATGGTGAGCTTCTGCGCTTCGTTCCGGCCTAACAACGCTACCAGACTGTTCCCAACGAACTTGCCGTTTGGTTGAACTTGACAGTGCATTCCGTCACAGAAATGGCGCACACCTTTCTCAATCATCGAAGGAACGGAGTGTCATCCTACATCCGGTATGTAAACGATGTTTAACAAACAAGATTTGATGAAATGAATGCACACACGAAGAAATACATCGCGGGGACAGTCGAGCACTGAAAAGTACACAACTGCTGAGGTCAGGACCGGCAGCGCCACGTAATCGTAAAAAATGGAGGCAGTTAATCCTCGCACCTCGATGGATCAGTCTTCCGATCGCTGAGACAAGCACCTTTCTGTGCGTTTAGTCAGGCACGCGTATTGATTGGTTGTATTCGATGGGGTGTCATGTCATGTGTGAAGTACGTCAGATCGCGACGTATATACAATGCAAAACAATAGATTTATTGCCAGGAATACCGGTGCTGTGGTTGGTACCATAGGCTGAAAGATAAGAATCGCTACTTCGGTGAGAGTGTATCTCGATATTCCCAGAAGTACGGAATGTGGAATCCACGTTTGGCTCACCGGTACCCTGAAACGTACCCTGAACGGTTCTGGAATATGAAACGGTATTGCTGATTTTGTACAAATGCATTGCAACTTTAGCTCGCGTCCGTCTAGTCACTGGCAGACCAGTGTCAGCGCCCTGCGATAAATTTCATATTTATTATAGTACAAGGTTTTAAATCGCGTCGTGAAAAGTCGACGAGACTATATAGTTTTTAAGAATCCTTGCCAAAGGGTCACGCAATGGGCTTGCTGCGATTTGCTTTCCCGGCTGACGTCTGAGCCCCGTCGGGCCAGCAAACTATAGAGCCAACGGTATCGTCGCGGTACCTGGCGGCACACACTCGCAGCGGTAAGGCGTCGGAAGTACCAGCCAACCACACAGGTTATGAAGAAAAAATGCAAAAGAAGAAGAAGAAAGTACTGCTTAACGCACTCTGCGATTTTTTGCATAAATTCGTACTCTTCACTGTTAATTTCATCCTGATTATTCGATTCTGATTGGTATTCCATAGTACCTCAGGCTTAACTATTTCAACTCCTGACATCTTGGCCAATCCCCCAGGGTGGGTATGCGCCAGAATTGAGGGAAACAACAACAACAACACTCTGCGATTTTAATCGCTATCTTTCCTCAGTGCACAACCCATGCGCCATTGCCAGCCGACGCCCAAGGTGGATTGGGTTGACTTTGACTGAATCACTTGTGTGTGTGTCGGTGCGTTTGCTTGCAGTAGTAGTACGCCGGCGGCGCTGTAGTAGTGCTGCGCTACTGAGGCCGGGGTTCTCAGCAGGGACACCGCGGTGCCATGCATCTCAGACATCGACACAGCGGCAGCTGTCGTTAGCGCGCACAGCACAGCTGAGCACGCTGAGGAGTAATATCAATGGTAATGAGGGAGGCGACAGAAACAACCCCACAGCTGCATCAGCGCAAGGTGCTTCGTTTAATTTATGGTGTGAATGGTGTGATTGCGACGTAGCCTGTTCAATGACACAATGTCAAGAAACCGTTTCAGGGACCATTTGACACTAACATCTGTAGTCTGATAGCTGATAACGTAGAGATCGAGCTTCCACTTCATAACAAGCGGCTGACGCAGACGTTGTTCAAACATCATTGCCACATTTGATTATTGAAGAACCATGAGAAGCGGCTTCAACACCTCGAGTACAGTTGTATAGTAGCTTTGGAAGCCAGGAAGTTCAAGTTACCATACGCAGTGAACACATCGCAATATTACGCAGACTCCTCACATGAGCTTTATCAATCTTCAAATTTTCGTCATTGCGCGCCTCTGCACTATGTACGGTAAGGGCATGCACTCGGTAATCGAAGGTTACGAGGACCGCTGTACCTACGGTCTATCTGGTGTGAGTGACTGGCTGTCTTGTAGCTTCGCAGACTGTACAGGTAAGAAGCCTATATGTCATCACTTCTGGGCGGGAAAAACGGCTTACAGAGTGAAGAAGAGAGGACTTTGGGCGTATTTGACAGCGGAGCTGTTTCACGCGAGCGTTAGTCCGTAATGTGCGAACAGAAAACTATCATCATCTGTGAAATCTACGGCACTTGCGCGCGCACTTCTCTTGCACTCATGCCCTCAGCCCATCACTACATAAAGGCGGAGGCGTTTCATAGAATAGCATAGGCTTGTATAGTATAGCAAGGGGAAGGGAATGGCAAGTGAGGATGAGGGTGATGTGAGACGGTGAAGCGTAGGATAGGTATAAAAGGGTAAAGAGCATCCACCCGTTTTGTAGCACAAGGCTACAAGAAAAACCAGACTGATTTCTCACGAACGAAAGCTTCCCTTTCATAAACGTTACTCCTCCTTGCGAGTTTCCGCAGAACTCATTTGCCATATATTCACGCCCACTTGCTTCGAGTAGTCGATGGATTCGGCCTCGCGCTGTCAATCGCCAGCCTCCTCGTTAGCTCAATTGGCAGAGCGAGCGCCCCGAACAGGCTTTGATCCCGGGTTCGAACACCGGAGCACGACGAATTTTTCGGCAACAGGGAAGCTTTCATTTCTGATAAATCCATATGGTTTTCCTTGTAGACTTGTGCTACAAGGCGCGTGGATGCTCCTTTCCCCTTTCATAAACGTTGCTCCACCTTGCGGGTTTCCGCAGAGCTCACTTGCCATATAGCGTAGGTATGAACAGCGTAGTATAGCAAAGGGTGGTAAAGGGAGGTGAGGGTAGGGAAGATGGAAAGGAGGAGAGGAGAGGTGTGAAGCATAGCATATAGTCTTGCACTGTATAGTTTAGCAAGGAGCGGGAAAGATTAGTGAGGGCGGGTAGGAGGGGAAAGACACCAGCTACGCCGTATCTTCAGTCTGCGCAACACTAGTGCGTCGCTGCCCTGGCAGGGCCGCCGGCTCATTTACGTCGGTGTTGTGAACGACGTCTACGACGCCGGGCAGCCCTTGCAGCTTCTTTCTGCGCGGTGCTTTTCTGATCAACCTTCTTAACACGGAATTGTTTTATGCCGGGGTCCACCACGACTCCATGCGTCACTACCGTAACGGATATGATGCAGTACATGTAAAAATGAGAAAGAAAAACACTCAGAAAGACTTCTTTTCATGCACCGGGGATTTATCTGACAGCCCCTCCCTCTACGATGAGAGGTGGCTCTACCAGTGTGCTAAAGCCGCACATGCTCGGAGCTTCACGAACGCGCTTTATATTCCCTTCTATCCCGCTTCTTTCGTTCTTAGATGTTCTCGTCCTGCTCAGCGCGAGCGCATCCAGCACATTGCCTGGAACGTTGCCGCCAGCCAGGAAAGCCAAAGTGAATCACTGCAGTTTTACTTCGACTCTCCTGGTTGGCGGCACCATTCCAGGCGCGTTACAAAGTTCGCCTCGATGCACGCGTGGGGAGCCGTGCGGGAATCGGGAAGAAGCGTGATAAGAAAGAACATAGCGGCTTTCGTACTGCTTCGACCGTAACTGCGCCGACAGAGCAGTGGTACAGCACAGTGCACCTTTCGTCGTGGGTAGCGCTCCCCGCCGACTACTCTTCGAGCGTCATGGCAACAAGAACACTACTGCGTTAGGCGCCCAAGCACGGCAACGACGTTGACGGGTCAATGGGGCGGAAGTAAGAGATTGATACCTTTGTCGCGAGTCATTTACGATCGACGGCGTCCAGTTACGCAAACTACTTCAGTTACCACAAGAAGTCGGTCCTTGAAATCATGGGGGCGATGCCGTGCCAGCGAAACACCGATAGCAATGGGCAAGTTCACCTCGAATTAACAATAAACATTCAACTGCTTAAGCAAGGACACATTCCACTTTCTTGTTATACCAATTCCGTTGACAGAGGCATCAGCCACATTTTTTTAAATACATTTATATCGTTCCTTGCTTTGGGACATTCCATTTATGTTACGCCGTAGGCGCCCGGGCTGTTTGGACATTTTACGGCAGCGTTGTAGTTACCGATTTCATAAAATGTACCAGATAGTTTGCATGTTATTACAGCCTTGCAGACTGCAGTGGCATGCCCGAACTTCGTACATTTGTGACATTGTAGAGGCGCCGGCAAGTAAGTAAACGTTTAATGCCTCACGTGCTGGACCTCAACCGTAAGTAAAATCTCTGCATAAAACACGCAACACCAGCGATCGTTTTGTTAAAGTTCGCGGAGAGTGCGTTACAAGTAAGAACGCCCAACGGAGCTCCACCGACAAAATTTTACTTCACGCATTTGCGCATATTTCTTCAGCTTGGCCAAGGGAAACAAGGTCAGGAATATTGAGCTGGCCTCTGCCCGTGCAGAGATTTCAGGATGCCTGTCGTGAATGTTGGCACATCCGAGATTGCACACGACGGCGTGCTCCCCAATAGGACTATAAAGCATGTCGACCAGTCGGTGATGTCCTTCTAATCATGAATGCCAGCATACCTTGGCTTCCTGGCTCTCTTAAAACACCCATCGCTATTGTGACACATTTGTGTACCTGACATTAAGGAGTTCTTTTTTAAAACGAAACAGTCAGTTCTATGGGAAGGCGCTGTTTTACCGAAAGTCATTCTTATTTTACTGTTAACGGTCCACATCGTGGTTGCTGGCATTGAGATTTTATTTATTTATTATATTGCTGTCATGCGTAAATAAAACTTTTATCAAACGCTTTGAAAATGCGCGCTGCGCTCCCTTACCCATGAATTATTATCAATGCCTACGCTGGACCCATTCCTACCTTCGACTTGAAGCTGACAGTTGTTTCTGCACGTGAATAAATGCCCATCGCTATAGTTGCTTCTCCCGAATACGACATTTTTGTATAACTAGGGGTAGTGCATCTTGATGCCCTAGAGATCATAGAAGTCTGCCCCACGACAATGCGCTGTCACATTCTCTCAATTATCTTGCCTTCACACATTTTATACACCTGCTGCCTACCTTGAAATGTTCTGTTTTCAATCGGATGAAACAACTGCATAGTTACACCGGTCTGGTTAGCAGTTAGTTGCTTCAAGAACAGCATTAAAACCCAGTTATTGAATGCCTCGTTCGTATTTTATTAGAGCCCGTCCTTCTGTTTGGTACCTTGAGATTCAATCAAAGGAATGTTTGCGTTCCCGTAGCGTTGTTTGCTAAATGGAATCTAATGGTTCGTAGAATTATATTGTTGCAGGGAAGAAATACTCTTGTTCATACATATTTACAGGCTCTGCACAAAGAGCAGAACGCAGGCATACAAAATGCAGCCCCGTCCGCGCGATGATGATGATGATGATGATGATCCTTCAAATATGGCGCATACCCACTACGGGGTATTGGCCAAGACCTGGAGTGCTTAACTTTTAGCTGGTGTATTCCATCAGCGAACGTCGTCTTCTTCGGTGCTGGCTAGATCGTTCTCCACCGCCGCGCTTCGTAGCAGTATCACCTTTCAATTAAAATACTCTCGATTCCTTTCATCAATTCCGGCTTCATTTTACCATAAAATTCGTATTTTAATCACCGTTATTCTATAACAGGTCCAAAATAATAAATACATTAGAAATTCAAATAACCTTAAGTTTGTCGCCCAATCCTCGTAGGAGGTACATGCCACATATTCGTCCGCCTGCAAGAATATCGGAACAATTCAAGAGACAGAAGCAGAAGAGGAAGAAGAAGTGCGATCACGGAGCTTCAAGCAAGGATGTCTACTAACGTGGCAAGGGTCGTGGCAGCGGTCGCCCTCTGGCTCGCCGTCTTCCTGCTCTGGGTGCAGCCTTGCCAAGCGCGCGTGCCGCCGAACTACGTCAGCTCGCGTCGTGACGACCCGTACTTCGGCCGTGCGTACCGGGAAGTGAGCCGCTGGTTCTGGCGCTACATCGACGCCGAGCGCAGCAGGCTGGACTCGATCCGACGCAAGCTGGACCGGCTCGAGGTGGCGCAGCGCTCGTACGACGGCGTCGACCCTGAGGAGTACCTGGGGCTGCCCATGAACGCCTTCCTGCTCATCAAGCGGCTCGCCAGGGACTACATACAAGTGCTCGAGGAGGCCAAGGACAACACCAACGCCAAGCTGCTGCTGGCCATGCGGCCGGGGGGCAAGAGGGCCAGACGCTACCGTTTGCCGTCCAAGAAGGACGTCTCTAAGGCGGCACTCGCGGTGCTCGAGTTTCAACGCAAAGGGGACTACTCGGCCAAGGAGATCGCCGATGGTCTTGCCGTCGAGCCGGATTCTCCGTTGTACAACTTCCAGATGACGGCGAGAGACTGCTTCCATCTCGGGGTCGCCGCCAGCGAGGCAGAGGACGGTGAGAACACTAAGGAGTGGATGCTCGAGGCGCTCGACCGAGCCGCTGACGGCACGGTGGACACCAACGTCGTGAAGGAGTACCTCGCCTACGGCTACTTCCTGGAGGGGGACTACCGCGGCGCCTCTGAGGCGAACAACCAGCTGCTAGAGGACGACCCGAGCAACATGAGGGCGTTTCTCAACATGGAGTTCTATCAGGAAGGTGGACCTGGTCACTGCTACGCCTCGCCAGCCACGCTGGTCGAGATGGCGCTGTTCAAGAGGCTCACTCATCCGGCGCGGCCGGACAATACCTGTGCGCGGCTTCTCACGGCACTGCGCGGAACGTACGAAGGCGACGTGTACCGGGAACAAGTGGTGAGGGAGCCGACCACGGTGGTCTTCAGGAACGTTCTGTCGTCCAAAGAAACGGCTGTGCTGAAGTTAGTGGGAGACGCCGACGGTGTCGTGGTGAACACGTCCGCCTACGACACTCTCGGACAAGTGTCCCGCAGACTGGAGGAGATCACGCACTTGAAAGCGCTCGGCTCGAAGATACCCTGGAAGCAGCTGGTCTCCTTCTGCGACGAGCACACGTGGCTAAACCCGGGAAACAACCTTCGCTCGAAGCCGTATGCCACGTGGTGGTTGTTCACTGGCCACGGAGTCGTGGGTGGTCTGGACAGGTCCCTATTACCGACTGTCTTCGTCGACCCCGGGACCGTGTTGCTGCGGTAAGTCGTCCCACGTTACATAAAATCGCCAATGTCTGCGTATGTCTTATAAGCACTGCCACACAGTGCTTATACCTGTCGGCGTTGGTCGCAAGAGAAAATAGCAAAATGACTGGCTAATGTCTGTCCCGCAATAACAAGGTCTTGTACTACATCTGCAGGTGTACGCATTGCGTACCACCTAACTCGGGCAAACGTAAATAAGGCACAGTGTGTGAAGGTATATATTAACCCCTAGCGTTGAGACCGACCGTCAGAGCAGCGCACGGACCCAGAGTGTGGGCGGCGTTGATCGCCGGGGGGGAATGAAATCCCTATAGCTATGTGATAGCGTTGCAAATCTAGGCACTTCAGGAGGACGACCCACTAGAAACCGTTGGAGAAGACGACTCACTCTAGCGTTCCTGTCACGCACTACAAGTGCACCGAGTCTGGAAATACTACCAAGTGTGCTTTGCAGGAGAGTAGCCAGAGTTTTATTTCTGGACAGGGGCGAGCCCCTTTTCTGTTGTTAATGTGTGTGATTGTATGTGCATGCCTGTATATGTGCATACAAACTTTCGAGAGGGGTTTTAACCCCCCAAAGCCCCCCTCTGTCAACGCCTGCGGTGCTTTGTTAGCGGCAGCCTCGAGCGCGCATATTCCTCAACACTTGGTTAGTCGAATGAGTTGCCCAAACAATTTGTTGACTGCATAAATTTGGTAGTTATGCGTCATACTCGAAAACATCAGTTTTAGTTCGTTATGATTCGGTTGTGAAAAGGAGGCTGTTTTGTGCGGTGTTTCAAATTTGGCTATAAAGGCGAAGGAAGAGGCTAAGGCAGCGCGCGCTCACTTCGCTACTTCACCTCTTGAGTCGCAAATATCAAACGCCAGTTTTCTATAGCGGTGACCTTGTTAGCAGGAACATTTTATCATGATGTATTTATAACGGATGACTAATGTGATGCCGGAAAGGTTGTAGTTGTACAAGTTAATCATTTTTAAGCGTAGCGCTATCACGGATTAAGTAAGCGTTGACGGAAACGAAAATTCAAAAGAACCCCAATGTGCGTTAGGCGATCGCTATGCGAAACGCCGTTCGTCAACTCTCTGTACATTCGGGGTCCTTTCAGTCAGCTTGGCTTGCCTAAGCTGGCTTGAATTATTACCTGAGACACAGTGTAGGCGGCGTGGTTATCTTGAATGTGGTGTCTGACACGGAGTTGAAGTGGCGCTTGCAGTGCGGCGAGCAGTAACCTCAAACTGAAAGACAATTTCTATGATAAGGATATTTTACTAGCCTTGTATTCGCAACTGCCTTCACCGATAACACGCCATTCGCAAAATGGTCCCTATAACAAGTAGGAACGATTTTGTCAACGACGCATAATTGCGTGCACAAACTGGTGCATATCTCTTTCCGGCTACGCACAAGCTGGTGGCCAGGAATACTTTTCTAGGAAAGGAGGAGGAGGGGGGTGCTAGTACCATGGAAACGTTGGCTATACCCTTCACTCCTCCCCCCCCCTCCCGCTTCCCGATTTACGAAATGGCCTGCTTTGTTCCACTGGCCACCGTTCGTGTTGGCGACTGAGCGCCTCAATTAATGGGGGTTGTTGTCCTTCACTAGCCTGTACGCCATCCTCGTTGCAGCTACCACGTGATGACTGACGGGATGCGAGACCGCGAGCCCATACCTTTCTCGTGCCACAGTGGGAACACGGCCATCTTCTACAAGCGCATCATGCTCGAGGACCAGCGCCAGCTGTGCCGAGGGCCTCCGGCGACACGTGCGACAGATACGCGCTGTGACCATCCTGAGCCGCTGTTAATGCTGTCGGCTGTGTTGTTTCAGCTCGGTTTGTGCGTCTTGTAAATAAAGCCCCACTCAAGACTAGTTAGATTTGGGATGTGCGAATATCCATACTTTCGAGTAGTTTTTTAATAGTGTTTTATTATTCAATTCGACTCTCTCTTAGCTCTTCTCGAACTATTCGAGGTTTGTAACTGAGGAAGAAAATGCATTTTGTCCCGTGATGAGTGGGCCCCTTCCCACCTTTTGTATGTTCTGCCGCACAACACAACTGTCATGTGGTGAAGTTAATTAAAACAAACATAGCCTTTTCTTGGCGTGTTGCACATTGCTAAAATAAAAGTGAAATATCCGTGCGTACGACTTTTAGTACGCATGAAGACATGGAGACAGTGTTAACCGCTTGCAGAGCCTCAAACGGCAGCCATAAAAAAAAAAGAAATAATGTCCCTCTATGCGTTATTGCGAGCTACTCATCAAGATACCGATAATGCGCGAACCGCCGTGGTGGCACAGGGGTGATAATGCTGACTCGGAAGACGTGGATTCCATCCCGGCCGTGGTGGCCGCATTTTTGGTGGATGTGAAAATGTTAATGGCCCAGTGAACTCTAGTTATCAGTGAATTTTTAATGACACCAAGGGGACAAAATTTCCGCAGCCCTTCACACCACGGTGCGCCTTGTACATATCGTGGTTTTGACCCGTAAAACCCCAGTAATTACTATTTCACCGACCTACGGTTGCCTACCTGTCAACTTTCCTGATTTGAACTAGAGGCTCTCGATATCAGACCAGTCCTGATCGTATGGGCACGACACCACATTTCCTTAACGCAACCGCGGATAGAAAACAAATAACAGCGGCTTTAGTTTACCCCCACAGCTTGTCGTGGAAGCCTCCTCCCTCACTCTACAAGCTGATGTAGAGGGGAGGCCGCCGCGTTTGTGTGTGGCTTTTATTTTTGTCCAGTTCGTCGTGACATCCCTGTTTCGACGAGGAACTCAACATCGCACTACAGTGCACGCGAAGCTGGCTTCGCTGCAGTATAACAGTGCTACGCGGTGCAGCGTGCTGCGCGTGAGGAGTTATTGCGAGTCGCAGCAATTAGGCGCGCGCGCTGTAATAACCAGTACTGGCATGATCGCCGAAACCTAATAGTTTTACTGGAAACTACGCTATGCAACCCTTATAAGCAAGAAATCCAAGTGCGCTCCACCTCTCCTTCGGAGTCTTGCGAATTTCTCTTTTTTTGACGTGACTCGTACTCCGTTTCGTACGCCAGCTGCAAGCGTTGTGAAGGCTACGCAAGTAGTCCGTCAAGAAAAGGAAAGGAGAGGCGTATCGCTCCGACAAACAAACGACAAACTTAAACTACAAACTCCCAAATTCCGATTGTTTCTCCAAGAGCTATACGAGCGTGTTTTATCAAGATGATGAAAAATTATGATTATTTAAGGGTGCCAGCAAGGCATTTCTTTTTCGTTCAGCGAAAGCGACGCACTATTTTTTGGTCACGGAAGTACATGGCCTAAACACGAGCACTAGCTTTGACCGGCGTTGTACCTGATGTATGAGACGGAGTAGAGTTCGTAGGCAGGCAAGCGTGTAAAACGTGCTAAAACTGTAAGCCGGCGAAGGCATGGACACCCCTGCATCACAGTGTCTAGTTTGCTGCACAGTTCTATGTTGGACTGTCCTTTTGGACAGGACCGTCAGTTCCTTTAGTAACAACATTGTGAGAGTGCAACATCCGAATGATCAAGAATTTAATTTTGTTTATATTCAGCATTAAATTTTAATCGCAATTTCGGGTGCGTATATCCGAGAAATGTTCGAGTGGTATTCCGAATATATTCCCGCTGATACATTACCATTCGAATTCGATTCCATCAAAACATTACTATTCACACAGCCCTGCTGTATACATATCTGACACGCGCGGCCGTGTGTGCTCTCTTATCTGTGTACCTTTGTGTAGGCGCGTTTCAATGCTATACGAATGCCTTTCTGCTTGAACGTAAAGGTCACACGGACTGCAACCCATCAGCGATTCTGTTTTCAAGTGACCTCACGCTACGTAGGTGTACACAAGGAAGTCTTCCCTCTCCCACCCCCTTGCTAGCTGTTCTAGGCTGTGCTGTTAAACGCCTTTGCCTTTATGTAGTGGCAGGCTGAGGGTATGAGAAGCAAGATGTGCGCGAGCAAATACTGTTCATGTCGTAGAAGAAGCGCGCGCGCACATATTTCATGATGACTAGTTTTTCTCTTCGCATTGCACGGCACAACGAAAAGCTTAAACAACTAGGCCGTTAATAGGCACCGTGCACTGACAGCCGTGTGCGTATATTAGTACAATCCTTGGCCTCTGACAGGCGAGATTAATTAGGTAACCGATACGTGATGCACCGAGGTGTAAAATGTCGTTAAATAACGCCTGCCCGCCCAGTAAATGTCAACCAAGGACCAAGTGGCAGAAAGTAACTTAACACACATCGTGTGCTAAACGAGGATTGCGATGTAAAAACGTAAAATCAGCACCAAAAAATTAGGCGTGGCCCTGCAATCGCAAGTAACAATGAAGTGTAGCTGTGGCGGCTTAGCAAATCATTCCAGTGTCAAGCAAAGGACAAGCGAATTTTTAGCGAAGCCGCACCTAACCTTTTTTTGCACTGTATGGCCTCCCCCCTTCTCTCTGTGTTTCTTTTTCTGTCGTCCATAGCAATTTGTGTTGCAATCTTCGGCACAATGTGATCGCGTGGCTCGCATAAGTACACGTTCTGCAAGAGTGGGTGCGCAGCTTAGTGGTTATGACTCTCGCCTTGTAATCGTAGGTGCCAGGGTTTGGAAAGCCTGAAAATTGCCTAGCAAATAATCTTTATTTTCTTTTATTTATGTCTTTACTTCTCTCGCTCTCAGTGTGTGTCTCTCTTCATCTGCGCGTCCCGGTCCTCATTTCACACTCTCTCCACTTCGCTCGATGCACAACCTAATATTTCCATCTTGCTCAACTTAATATTTCGCTGTAGTGTCTCTTTAAGAAGGAAGTTAAGGCTGCATTCCATCTATGTCACCTTCCTCATCGGGCAAAAAAAGAATGCCTTTAATGTCAAATAGGATGGTTGTTCCAACTCGCTGTATCATATGAGTTATAACTGCGTTATCCTGTTTAGTCGTAGTGAATCTTTTGTCAGTGAAGGAAGACCACAATGCATTTGAGGATTTGGACACATTTTTTTTTCTTTTGCTTGATTGTTCGGTAAAGAAAAACTACACTGTGCTCGAGAAAATTCGAGGAGAGAGAAATAAAATTTTCCTTCGCTGGGCCACGGAGACAGAAATGCGAAAAATATTGAATGAAATAGGAAAAAAAAGCGAGCATTACTGACATTGTGCTATATTATTGCTAATGTGGTCATCTTGTATTCCAACAGTGGGCCTTTTACAGGGGGGTTAGCTGAAGTGTACTTCTCAGCAACAACAATAACAATAACAACAAAAAAAGAACGTTGCTCTCGTCGACTTGTGTCCGATGTATTCAAGGGCGATTAGTGCTACAGTGGCATCGTTTGTATGTATGTATGTATGTATGTATGTATGTATGTATGTATGTATGTATGTATGTATGTATGTATGTATGTATGTATGTATGTATGAGTCCTCCCTCTCATTCGCAACGAACCCCTTCTTTGTCGTTCCCTTGTGCTACCTTCAGTCACAGATGACTAAAGCTTACGTGACACTACATACTTTCGAATTACTCCACGTCATGGCATTCGCTATACCTTTCAGCTCTCATTCGTTCGCTAAGAGGCTCCCACGGCCTTTCTGATTGGTTCAGAGAGCCGCCATTGTAGAGCCTGACAATATGGCGGAATCTGACAATTTTCAAAAAATAGCACCCGAGTTTACCCGATTTGCTGCTCCTCCACACATTCCGCAGTCCGCGCTAGTACAGTCCAACGCGGTGGCCGCCTGAGCGGAATGATGATAGTGG
Organism: Hyalomma asiaticum; assembly: GCA_013339685.2. Classification (NCBI taxonomy): domain Eukaryota; kingdom Metazoa; phylum Arthropoda; class Arachnida; order Ixodida; family Ixodidae; genus Hyalomma; species Hyalomma asiaticum. Next base: position 54,635,480 of record CM023486.1, read on the forward strand.
CTCGCTTTAGGAAAATACGCTAATTGCTGCAGCCCATGTCGGGAGCACGGCTAAGCGTCCGTGGGGGGTAGGGGAAAGGGACTGAAAGAAATTGAAAGGAGAGAAAGGCCGTAGTGGAGGACTCCGGAAATTTCGACCTCCTGGGGTTCTTTAACGCGCACTGACAACGCACAGTACACGGGCCTCTGGCATTTTCGCCTCCATCGAATATGGGACCGCCGCGGCCGGGGTCGAACCCGCGTTTTTTCGGGTGGCAGCCGAGTACCATAACCGCTGTAACACCGCGGCGGACCGCGGAATGAGTGCGCCCTCCGGTTCGACCTGCGGACGGCGAAGCCGGTAGGGCGCGCTAGCTCCACGGACGGCGTTCGTTGCGCCGCAGCTCTCTCCGGCCGGCACCGGTCCGCCGCATTCATTGGAGTGACGCTGTGTCGGCTCGCTCTGTGGGAGGACGACGTCGCTAGTTGTGTTGCGCGTGTGGTTGGTTTCGGCGCCGGAGCGGATTTGAGCACGTCTCAGCTGGAAGTGCGGTCGTCACAGGGCATCCCTCGCGTCGCGCGCCCACTTCGCTGCTTTCTGCACAGGTGAGCGCCTCTGAGGTGCGCTCTCGCGCGCATCTGTTAGACTGCCGTTTTGACTGCCCGTTTATCAAACCGATACATTAGGGCATTTTAGCAGTGGTGGTTTAGCCGTGCTTCCAGTGCGGCAGTGCCGTGCTTTAGTGGCCGGCACGTGGCTATTTCATTTAGAAACACCTGTAGCGCTACGCACGCCATTGGTGACGTGATGAAAGATTCAAGGTGCCTGATACAGGTGTTTCAGATTAAAATGACCATGTACCAACAGAGAGGGAGAGGCGCAGGCGTGCTTGCCGAAGGGTAATCTTCTGCGCCTTAGACACCCTACTGTTGATTGCAGTGCATTGCCACTGTGGTATAGTGGATATGGCACTCGGCTGCTGATGCGAAGGTCGTGGAATCGAATGCCGGCCGAGGCGACTGCATTCTCATCGTGAATTATGCGTATAGACCTATCTACTGGCACTCCGCCTACATCAACATCTCGCTTTAATTGCAGCACTGGAAGCAGGATATGAGTTTCGGAAGCTGGTACATGGTTGGCGCACTGTGCGATGTCAGTGCACGTTAAAGAAGCCCAGGTGGTCGAAATTTCCGGAGACCTCCACTACGGCGTCTCTCATAATCACAGCTGGCTTTGGGACGTAACACCCCAAAAATTCTTATGGAAAGTGTAGCCTGTGGCCATCGTGCATTTCAATGCAGGTAAGTGAAAGTAATGCTCGCAATACTATTTTTAGGCACGCCGTAGTGGAGGACTCTGGAAAATTTGACCGCCTGATCGTCCTTAACGTGCTTAAATCTAAGTCCACGGGCCCCTATAGCATTTACGGACCTCCATCGAAATGTGGACTCCTTCGATGCCGTGGTCGAACCTGCGTCTTTCGAATCAGCAGCCGGCGCCGTAAACGCTTCACTACCAAAGCGACTGCAAGCAAAGCTCGCTGTCTTTGTTTATAGGACCATCATATAATGACCAAAGTAACGCATGCGCTAACGAGGCACAGAGCACTGACATTATGTTGACAAGGCACCGTCAGGCGGTCGGCTAAATCACGTCTCCCATGGGCCGGCTCATCTTCGCATGGTTGAGCATCCTCCGTGAACGTGCACTTCTCAGCTACACATTGCCGTAGCGGCGGAGAGCGCGCCGTCGTTTTCCACAGGCAAGACGTTGTTGAATATGTGCAACACTTAATTCGCTCCTTCTTGCCTGTACTTCGGTTTCTGTGGAATGCCTCTCCTGGATCACTGGAATCCGCTAAGCTGTCAAATTGTTTATTCTGGGACGTTGAACTTTAACTTGCACGTGGAGGCTTCTATTTTGGCTGGCGTCCAACGCACTGTCGCTTTGAACGAGTCGTGCAAACCGAACGTTCTCGCGAAAGACTACGGTTACAAGCGCTACCCGAGAAAGTACGGTAATCGTTTTGTGTCCCCATGAGGTTCCCAAGTTTTAGATGAACAATATGGGTTCATTCCACGTAGAAGTCCTCAAAAAAATTTTGTTTACGTATTATCTTGCGCAGAGCATTATTTTAATAAATATTTCTGCTGCGGCAGGTTTCTCGCCACGTGATGCACACGTATACTTGCTTTGCCGAAAAGAAAGAAAAAAGAAACATCCAGCACATCTTTTGCTGTTGTTAATATACAATACACTGCTGTTCACTTGCACTCAGTCGGGAAAAACCCTCTGGTGCTAGTAAATCGCCCGCAGACCTATCTACTAACACTTTACCCACATCAACATCTCGCTTTAATTGCAGCACTGGAAGCAGGATGTCACTTTCTGAACAGGTACTTGGCTGGCCCAGTTCCGCGTCAGCACTTCACTGCATAGCACGCCTTGCGTCCGCGCACGTCTTTGGGCTGCAGCCTCTGGTGTATACAGAAGTGGTGGGGGAGGGGAAGTTCGAAGAAGTCCCGAGTTCCGTTTGCTCCACCTCCCCCTTTCCCTCCTTTAAGTTTTTTTTTCTTTTTTTAATGTATATTCCCCCTAAAAGACTTATAAGTCCCTCCCATAAGCTCCCCGCTGAAAAATATTCCCGGATCCGCCCCTGGCTTTGCCGCCGATCCATCCGGCCCATGAAGGATCGACTGTTTTATCCATGATGTTATCAGTGTCCTTCCATACTTTTGGTGCTGTGTAAGCCTTCCCCTTTCGCTATATTCAATTCACATACTTTCTTGTAAAGTTCGCCGTCTCAGTTAGAAAATTTTACTCTCCCTTCAGGCGGGTAAACAGGCGTCGAATAAGCCACCAGTTATAAGGAAAACGCCATAAAGTAACCGAAGTTGAGGACAGCGAGAAAATATTTATACTTAACTCTGGAGATACTGCAAGCGCTTGAGATAAGGTTACTGCAAGTGCACAAAGGGGTGATAAATGTGAGAATTAATGTGTCAACAGCGTTCACACGCGAAAGCGAAATGGTATTCGAGTCTTATGTGGGTTTGCATGTGCAGTTGGACTACATGTGTGTTTGTGTGGCCTATCTGAAAATTGTGCACTGATTCAATGCAGGGAAACTGCGCTTGAATTGTGAGGTTAGTATACATCATGGCACAGGCACCGTTGCCGTGAAAATCCAAGTCTCATTGACCACATTGATTTGTTGTGCCTACATGTCAGATTGTTGCAGAAATGTTAATTAGAACCATATTTACTTGGTAAGAAGGGGTCCAACGAAGCGTTTAAGGAAAAAAGAGAAGCGTCGTGCTTCGGACAGATTAAAAGAATGACCAAACTCACCATCACGTAAGAGCGGCTTGTGCATGATTCTTTCTTTCTTTCTTTCTTTCTTTCTTTCTTTCTTTCTTTGTTCGTTATTTCTTTTTTCTTTCTTTCTTGGTCTCTCTCTTTCTTTCTTTCCTTCTTTCTTTCTTTCTTTCTTTCTTTCTTTCTACATAACAGGCGCGTACATAAATACATAAATGCACAAAAGGCGCGTGTGATGAACGGGGGGGGGGGGGGAAGTGGGGCTGAATCTGTTGGCGTGGTGGTCTTGCAACCCGTAGGTCGACGGTTCGAATTCGCAGCCCTACGAGCAGTTTTAATGTCAGTCCATACTACTAGTTGGTTTGCAATCCATCTCATTACTGGAAGTGCAAGGAAAGAAAGGAGCACACGCGCACTGTTTTCACGATTATGATGTTTCTTTTCTCGCGCCCTAGTCAACCAATACAAGCTTCGCTTGAAAATATAACCTAGAAAAGAAAAATGGGGGGCGGGGGGGGTTGCAGGATGATGGCCACCAGACAGAGCAGCAACGCGTCTGTGCTTCCGGCAAAAGCTGTCTGTTCGGCAAAATTGTCGAGCGCCTGAAATTATGTAGCTAAGTTATTCGACCTTTACGTAGGAAATAGAGAGAGAGAGGTAGATGTCCTTCCTGTAACTTTTCTCTAAACTGCTCGCTGCCCTGATTGATCCTGTAGTGTTGCCGTCGTCGTCATTGTTGTTGTTGTTGTTGTTGTTGTTGCCTGCAGCTTAGGGCGGATAGCGCGTGACTCCTTGGAAAACGCGGCAGTCTTGTGTTTCTTCTTTTCCTTTTTCTTTTTTTGTTCTGTGTTTACACTGTCCCCAGGTGTCCTCTAGCCCACCTTAATTCACTCGTAAGCTTTCTTTCTTCTTTTTTTTCTGTTTGGCAATTTGAAGGACCTTTCCAGCTACAACTTCACACACACACACACACACACACACACACACACACACACACACACACACACACACACACATATATATATATATATATATATATATATATATATATATATATATATATATATATATACGAAGAAAAAGTCAGACGTGGTGAAGAAGCAGTGTATTTTTGACGTTTCGGCCGCGGGACCGGCCTTCGTTTCGGCCGGTCCCGCGGCCGAAACGTCAAAAATATACTGCTTCTTCACCACGTCTGACTTTTTCTTCGTATTCGCAACCAAGCCAAGAGAACCTTTCTTCAGCGTATATATATATATATATATATATATATATATATAAGGAAAGGGAAGGGGTCAAGGGCTCGTTCTTTATTTGTTAGAAACAACTTAATGAGCAAACAGACAATGAAGCCTAGGAAAGCATAGGGTAAGTTACTTGTGGTATTGTAATTATGGAGAAAGTAGAAAGGAAATAAAGTGGACGAAAAGACAAACCTTGCCTTCGGTGGGACCCGAACCCACGACCTTCGGATGTCGCGTCCGATGCTCTACCAACTGAGCTACGAAGGCGGCCGTCCCCCCCGTGCACTTTATTGTGTATTTATGTACGTATTATCCTGGGAGTGTTAGGCAGCGCCACTCATGGCCAAGGCGGCGTGCGTGGAACGCACTTTCTTGCCAGGAGGCGTCACGTAGAACGTGAGCTTAGATGAGATGGCTGCTGCCCAATAAGCCCTCGCATGCTACCTAAGGCACCAAGTCTGCCGCAACGAGGCCCAAGCTATGAAATAACGAAAGGGAAGGGGTCAAGGGCTCGTTCTTTATTTGTTAGAAACAACTTAATGAGCAAACGGACAATGAAGCCTAGGAAAGCATAGGGGAAGTTACTTGTGGTATTGTAATTATGGAGAAAGTAGAAAGGAAATAAAGTGGACGAAAAGACAACCAGGAATTGAAGGCCGGTCTCCGGCTGAAACGTTGAATAAACGCTTTCCGCATTTTTGCTGCCAATTCCGAGGGTCTACTACTCATCTATATCTATATATATATATATATATATATATATATATATATATATATATATATATATATATATATATATATATATATATATATAGCTTCGTAATCGTATCGTTGTTATGGCACGTAAAAATCACATGCGCAGTTACACCATCTAACTCCATCGCTAGCTAACTCCATCGCTCCACACTCCATCGCTAGCTAACTTTTTCTTACAGGAGAACAAAGAGACAGAGGTGACAATATCGTAACAGGAATTTATGCACACTCCCCCTTACACGTCCAACTCCCGCTCCTATCCCCTGGTAAAGAAAATATTCCCTTCCTGCCCCCTTCCCCAGACACCGGCTCTCGTTCTCGGGAGACCTCAAACCCGCTTCCCCACCAAAATCGACACACTGGATAAACTTCTGCATCGTGACATACATCAGCAGCTGAACACGCTGTAGTATCAAGCTTCGGCTCAGGTATCGAAGATAAATAGACCGAATTACTGATCTGTCGACATGAACCAAGGGGAGAGTGATACAGTGTAGCGGCGACAAATGGCGATAATTTTTCCGTGCAGCGCAAAGCAGCCCATTTATAAAATCAGCGCTGCCGCCGTGCAGTCACGTTCCCCAGTTCCGGCACGCCTTTCTTTTGCAGTTTCCGAGCGCCGGCTGTTGGCCGTTTTACCCTGCTTCAGGTCGCGCCACATGTGTGGTCCCTGAATGGCTGAAGTTATTGCGCTTGCAGTTGAGCTCTGTACGGGGCTTGAAGGGGGCACTCCTGCGACACTTTTTGAAGGAAGTCAAGAAATAGTGTCCATCTATCGTGCAAGCCTGCCGTGAGCATGTGAGCCAAATATTATTGCACCGCACATGGAATTCGCAATTTGGTTATAAGCACAGCGGGAAAGCGCCTTCTCTTCTTTCAGCCAATGGCGTCACTGGGTGCACTGACTAAGTCGATTGACGCAGAACTAGCACTGGCTAATTTCATGCTCTGGAAGAGATCGCCTTCATTGCTATGTTTGTTCGTTTTGAATTCAGCAACTAAATAAGATGGACGTGTCTCTCTTAAAGTGCAACGCAAAATAAAATTATAATAATAAAGCCAAGCGAAGTATTCGCTGTCCCCACTGACGTTGTCAGTTGAAAGAAGAGCGGGAGCTTTCCATCTGAGTTTCCACGTGCCCATTCGACCACCTATCAACGTTCATTCTTTCTGCATACTGTCGGAGAATTGAATGCCCTGCCTTCAGAAATCGCCCTCATCACCGACATAACTAATTTCAAGGCTGTCATTAATGACCATCTTTCAAGTCAGAACTAACCTGACCAGCCAGTTTGTTCGCCCACTCCTCATGTAATGTCACTTGTGGGACCTTTGAGGTACAATTAGTAAATGAATAAATGAATAAATAAATCGAACAGCGGTATTCCTTGTTGCGTGCAGTGCAATGATATTTGGCTCACGTGTTCACAAGAGCTTCCATGAATGATCGGCACCATTCTCTGACTATATATTCAAGTAGTAGTGCAGAACATCCTTGATGATAATTGCTGGAGTTTGACGTGCCAAAACCGCGATACGATTATGAGGAACGCCGGGCTCCAGAAATGTTTAACACGTGTGGTACCGACATGGCAAAGCGCATGTGAGTTTCCCATATTTGGCTCCATTGAAGACATGTCCTCACCGGCCGGTATCGATATCCCGCTCCCTTCGGATGATCAGCAGCGCAGCACCAGACCACTATAGACCAATGTAGCGGACTTACCGGAGATTGCGACCGCAGAATTACGGTGAGCTGGTACACAAGTCATCCATAATTGTGAGCGGGCTGTTTGTCTGTGCACTGCACATACATGTGCTCAAGCGCAAAACTTCGGCGAATAAATCAAAAGCGCGCGATGTGCAGGCTAAACTGAGCAGATTTCTCCTTGATACCGATACCAGGCGATGTGCAATACTCGGTATATTAAAGAATCGTGAAGAGCTGGGCTGGTTGGTCCATGATTATTTGCATGGAGAAGCAATCAAACCAAGACGAGGACAAAAAGAGAAGGTGCATTCACTCACGCTCCATCGCCGGACCAAGTCCAGCGACGGAGCGTTGTGAGTGTCGATGTGTCTTTTCGTCATCGTCTTGGTTTGCTGGCTTTTCCTTGCAGCTATACCCGGTGCGTCAATGACAGGCACACAGTTTACCTGCCGGCGGGGGTCTTCGCGAAAAGAAAAAAAAAAACGGAAATTCGTTCGCGTTCACTTCATTCATTTTCTGAAGTTTCATTAGCGTGGCATATTTCTCGGTACGGAGGACATATCGGTGGACAGCATGGATATGTGAATAAACTGCTGATGAAAATCTTTAAACCAACTTAGCGTTCTATTTAGGTGTCTTAACTGTCCCTAGCCTCTCGAGTGTTGGTGAGCTTTCGTCGACTAGGGTAGAGACTAGGTGAAACTGGTCACACGAGGCTCATAACTTTTGTTCTTATTGTACATAAATGATTTACCCAATTATGTGCCTGCGAAAATCCGCCTTTACGCTGATGATTGTGTCTTATATAATGTAATTAATACCAATGATGACCATAATTTACTTAATGATTGTTTTGCACAATTTTGCAGATGGTGTGACACATGGCAAATGAACATAAACTTTACTAAAACAGTTGCTCTTTCCTTCTGTAAACGCAGCTCCGTTTCATTGTTTGATTACTCTTTCAATGGCTACTCTCTTTCACGTGTGTCCGAATATAAATACCTAGGCCTCATCTTCACACCTAATATGTCTTGGTCTAAACACATCGAATACACTTGCAATAAAGCTTTAAAGAAACTGGGCTACCTAAATCGTACATTAAAAGATGCTCCACGCGAAACAAAGTTGCTAACGTATAAATCGCTCATCCGTCCCATCCTTGAATATGCCTGCCCCGTATGGAACCCTCATAAAAAATCGGACATCAGCACACTAGAATCCGTTCAGAAGAAAGCCATCCGTTTCATTTTCCGCCGGTACGACTGGAATTTCTCACCCTCCTCTCAACTTGCTACGCTAGATCTGCAAACCTTGTCTGAGCGACGCGATCTCGAATGCCTAAAGTTGCTGCATATTCTTGTTAATACTCCACGCTACGCATTAACTAACGAATATCTGTCTCCTGATAAACTGAAACCCACAAGGAATAGCCACAAGCTCAACCTGACACCATTCCATCCACGTACTAACCTATTTAAATTCAGCTTTTTCCCGCACACTATAGAAATATGGAATGTATTACCTGGGTCAACTAGATCATTGCCTTTAGAAGATTTCTTGCATGAATGTATTGATTCGCGATTTGTTTGAGTTGTAATTTTTTGTATTAATGTACTGATTTGGAATTTGTTTATTAAGAGTTCTATTCTTGTTTGTTGTTCAGAGTTGTATTCTTGTGTGTGCTCATGTATAAAAAAAACCCACTCCTGCGATAGCCCAAATTGGGCTGCAGTATGTAAAAATAAATAAATAAATAAATATCCGTATTATACCGCATATATCCCGAACGGTTATGAAGTACATGTGACTTGCTTTCTTTCTTTCTCTCTTCCTCTCTTTCTTTCTTTCTTTCTTTCTTTCTTTCTTTCTTTCTGTGTACTGATGGTTCATACACACTTAAATTCTGTCGACGTTTCATAACATGCATAAAATTCGTGCCAAAACTCCTGCCCTACACCCTTCCAAAGGGTGTAGGGCAGGAGGTGTGTTCAAGTCCCGATGTGCTCATTGAGAAACATGACGTAATTGAGGAAAAATAAAATAAAAAAAGATAATATGAGGCGACGTCACGCGATTCCACCAGCCTCCGCAGGCCAGCCTCTTCTGACGTCATATGCGCGGTGCCTCCAGGGTAGGATTAAGCCCCCACATAGTTGCCGGAGCGCTTGAGGTTGTCGGGTACTGTAGTTTTTAGTGGCGCCTTACCGCGCAATATTCCACCGCTTGCTTACCATCTGATCGGAGCCCACTTTTCAAGATTCTCTCGATCAAATACTTTCTGTCGTTTGGAATCAAGATTATCACGCTACGCCCTCTCCTACCTTTTCCTGCCTTTCTTCTTTCTCCTTCCTTCCTTCATGCATGATGTCTGCTAGCACCATCAAGTGCATGTTCCGGCCACTGCCCTTCTTCAAAGGACGGCCTCGTTAAATCGCAGCTTCTTCGTCGAAATGAAAACGTGTCTACGTCCGTCCCTGCTTTTGCTGCTGCTGGTCTGGTTGAGCATGACGGGTCCCGGTACTGCGCGCCCTCCGTGGCCTTCGGGATCAGCAACCGGCAACAACGACCGCTCTCAACGTCCCCAGGGGCGGAATCATCCCTGCCACGGAGGACACGGACGCGAGCAACGCGCCAGGCTGCGCAAGGTCCTTCTGGCCAATGGCACGGCAGTCTGCAATGACGGGTCGCCCGCTGGGTAAGTGTAACATTCCTACTAGAGCCAGCAGCACGTAGCAGAGAATGTATTTTTCAATGCAGCTGTCACGTAACTATTATTGAGGACATGTAGTGATTCAAGTTGTAGCAGTGTTGTGCTGTAGTTGTGTTTCCACAAGAAGCACTCCTGTAGCGCAGCCTCTGAACCTATATCACGGAAGGACACAGGTTTCTCATATCTACAGTCAACCATCAGTGGTAGTCTTTCTGCGCACACGGATTAAGCTGTTCAAATAGATCACGTTTAGAACGCATGTTATAGTCAGGACGTAAAACGAGAAGCTCTACAAAACTAGCAAATTCCTCAGCCGATCTCACATATTCTTTACAGAAGGGCGCGAGGATTTCATCACCCCTTCGGTCGTTGTTTTATGTTTATTCGACTGATACCTGGTCTGAGCAACTCATTCTGACTATATATGCAGAGTTATACAATACTTGAGTCAAGAAGTTCAATCTGTTTATGCGTGACTGTAAGCAACAATGGTCAGTGATTACCGTACTTCAGTTTCTTGCATGAGAGGGTAACGTGACGTAAAAATGGACGACTGGGACACAGGCGATGGGGGCAACGAAAATCGGGCTTCGCCTTTAAGAGTGCTGCGCGATAGCGTTATCAGGTCCAATTCGCATCGCCTTCTCATACAACATTCATTAAAACCTGCTCGTCCCCTGTAATGCACCACGCATCTCTCCGTTCGGCACTGTCAAAAAGGCGAGCGCAACCTGGATGATGATGATGATGATGATGATGATGATGATGATGATGGTGATGATGATCGCTAAGGCCAGTAATCTAGCCGGGTCAGCGCCTCAGGTCCATGCATGGCGCTGCCCAGGTGCGCCTTTATTTGTATGGTACAAGTGCTGGAAAAGGGGTTTGGAACTTGGATTACGTTTTGTCGTACATTCAAAACACTGCCCAAGCGTGTGTATACGCAGTATGTATGCATATGGTACATACTAGGTTCTTCACTACGACTTTTTTTTTCACTTCAACTGTGCAAAATGTTTCCACGATAACCCTGTTCGTTAATTGCGACCGTGGTTGTTCACTCATTTAGTTTAAGTCTATGCATTATGTGTACCGCGTGCTTCCGTTATGTACCGCGTGCTTGGAGGGAACCTGGCCACCTCATACACTGGGCCGTGAACCTGCCCATTGTATGAGGTGGCCAGGTTCCCTCCAAGCTGCCCAGTGCAGCTTTTTCCCCTGGTCATCCTCTCAACCTTGTTGCATAATAAACCCACTTCAATTCAATCCAACAGATACATACATAGAGTAAGTATGTTATACCCGAGCGTGTGTGGCTGACTTGGCATATAGTTGAGCCGTAGTTTCATAATATTTTCTGACGGATTTTACGTTGAGAAATTCAATATTGTTCACTAAGACATCTGCGCCATGACGGCGGGTGTTGAGGCTGCGTGGTGGGGTGGTTCGGGGTGACTTCTTTCCACCATGGATGGTGGCATGCACGCCGCACTCCAATACCGCATTTGCTGTGACGTTAACCTTATTACGTAGAAGCCTCGTTGTTTCGGCGCGTTCTACTAGTTTATGATCATCATCTAGATCGCAGTCTTTCTGAAGGCTCTCACTGCACTGTTCGCTTTGAGCGGCGCCATTGTAACTGGCCGCCAGGTACGACACTTCTCGTTTTGCAGAGACAACTGCAGGGGAATGTGCGGTTGGGGCATAATATAAGGTTCTGACGCTTTCAGTGGACGACACCGTAGCCATCTGTCATAGACAGGGAGTTTGTGGATCCCTGCGTACTTTCGGTTTTCGCTGGCATTAGTTCAGCTTGTGTCATTATTTAACGACGCTTGCTAAACGTCGCTCCATCCGATAAATATAGTCTCTCTCTCTCTCTCTCTCTCTGCTTGGACGGAGGCTATCCTGGTAAATGTTGCGCACGTTTCTGTCATACAAGGCGCTTCTAGAAAAATCATCCAAGACTCGGAGGCCATCTTTTTCGAGGAAATCACATTTCCGTCTCCGCCTCGATCATATGTACGTTGCCGGCGTCGCCTTATGCCGCACGCGACTCTCATCGTTTTGGGAGCCTACCCCGTGTTTATGCGCCGCATAGTTTGCTGGGGGCCTTTTAATAGCGGCGATGTTCAAAGCGGCGGCACGCTTTAGAAGAGAAAGTAAACACGCACCACGCGAACGACGCGGGTATACTATGTGTGACACACGAGAGGAGGGCCGGGTTGCTTTCGGCGGACGGAGTGAATCAGAGAGGCAGAGAGAGTGAGAGAGTGGTCGTGTGACCAGCGCCTCCTCTCGCCTAGGAATGGTCGCGAAACTACCAATTAGCCTGCGGTAGGTGCATGCCCTTTTGTGCGCCTGTGACTGGGGTGCCGCGCGCGCGGTACGAGTGGCGGCGCGCGGTTCGCTAAGTTGATGCAAGCGGACGATAACAGAGAAGTGGAACAGCGCCGCAGCGCCTTTTCGCTAACCACGTCGCTGATTTCGACCATTCGCCCGACGTGCAGTGGTGATGGAGAGGTTCTTTGACCTTTCGTATGCGCGCTGCTAAATTGACAGATCCCCCTCCATACCCCTCCTTTTCGTGCCCCCTTATTCCCGGAGTGTCCACTTGTGCGCCCACGAACGATCACTACTGATCGACAGAAAAACGCTTGTTGCGGAGTCGCTGTGGCGCACACTCTGAGAGTTGGGATGCTTCATGGCCAGATTATTTTTGCTTTGTGACTTCTCTTGCAAAAGAAGTTCGAGGGCTCGTAAGATGTTTACATTCAACAGTGGCATATTCGTCGGGCGCTTTGGCTGTTTAAGTGTCTTTGCTCAAACCGCCTGGCGATGACCCAAATGACACGTTCGTTACATAACCTGCCAAAATCGTGATCGGTTGGTGTAGGGGGTGATTATTTCACCTAGATTTTTTTTTCCAGGCAACACCTTCTCTTTTGCTCCGCCACGATGGTCTATAGTGGCTATGACACACGGCCGCTGATCCGAAGGTCACGGGATCGAATCCCAGCCGCGGCTGCTGCATTTCGATGGAGGCGAAATGTTGAGGCCCGTGCATACTGTGCGATGTCAGTGCACGTTAAAAGAACCACAGGTGGTCGAAGTTTCCGGAGACCTCCACCACGTCGTCTCTCATTAACATGTCGTGGTTTTGGAACGTAAAACTCTGTAAGTCAAATGACATTGTCTATCGCGACTAGCTTGAAAACCAGCTGGCAGCAGCAAGAACCGAGAACTTTTGCAGGCTGATGTAGTTTCCGGCTAATCGGGGCGCAAGAACGAACGGCATAACCGCCTTCTTCCTTCGAAGACGGGACCCTGCTTGGGACACGCGCATGGCGCGCAGCTACCGCCGTGCTCGCCAAGCCACGGCACCCACGGCACACGCGAAGAAGGGCCGGCCGGCCGGCCGAGATGCGTAGCGGGACCTCGCGTGGCTTCGGCGAGGAAGAAGGGAGCTCTGGCGTCGCCGGGGTGTGCGGGGCGCCCAAGGCCGGTGGCGGGCGGCGCACTTCAAAGGCGGCGGCGTCGATCAAAGGGAGCCGCCGCGCGCGCTTCAAAGGGGACCGCCGACGACCGCGCGCTCTCATCTCTTTGCTCGGCCGCCCCACGAGACAATGGGCCTAATGGAGTGCCCGCTTGCCTGAAGCCGCACCTGCCGCGACCCTCAGGAAGAAGGAGCGGGGCGCGGCTTCGGGTAGTAGTGCCCCTCGCAATCCCGGAGACTTCGATACGGGTGGGTGGGAGGAGGGGCGACGGGGGTGCTGGAGACGAGAATGGCTCTCCCAACGGCCGTCGCGCTAGGCGGCGAGGCAGGGATTCTTTTTTCTTTTGCGCGGCTCTGTGAAAACCACGGAGCCAGGCCAGCGCCGCACGCGAAGTGCAGTCGCACACACACACACGCACGCATGCTGGCCTTGCATTCACACATTACGAATTAGAGGTGAGAGGGAGCGAGGCTGTTGCGGGAAGTCTGTGCGCGACGACTGGTCTTTTTGGTGGGCGGCCGGTTCGTCCCGGCGTGGTCAAACGCGTTTAACAGCAGGCGGCCGTCCGCGCGGGCTGTATTAACGGCTGGACCCTGCTGCCAGGCCTCGCTTTTTTGGGACATTTCTCGGCACTTTTGAATGACAGCACGTACGGGCGGCGGGCAGACTTGAAAGCTGGCGAAGTTTCGTCTAGTATCGTAAAACCCTAAAAGTGCTGCCGGTTCGTGTAGCTCTACAAGAGTGGGCATGGTTCCCGTGCTTTGCGCTTCACTTTCGGGCCTATGTTGTCAGTTCTGGCAAACTCGTGAACGCTTCTCTGGGCAATCCAGCGGGCCGAGGAAGCCGCTAGGAGGCAAGACCTCCTGGCCGATACCTAGGCGGAAGCCCAGTCCACAAACACGCCGGATACGCAATAAAGTTTTTCTGTCTGTCTGTCTGTCGGCTCCGGGATTTCGGTTTTGAAAACCAATTTTAACAGAAACCTCTTGGTGTTGTGGGTCGGGTTGGACGTGTTGTCGCTGTACGCTGCTCATTCCTTGAGGCATATGCGTTGTGCTGTGAACGAGCGCCTGACACTGGCTATATTTTCCCAGACTTGAGAACCATTGAACTTATAGGGTGCGCATAACACAGTAGCACCGCCATCACTTGGAATAACAGCACCTGATTTTTATCGCTTAAATTTGAAATGAAATGAAGTGTAAATCCCAAACAGAACAATCCTACGTATATAATATGCTATCGTGCATCGTTACTGGGTAAAAAAGAAAAATACACAGAATCGTCTTCCTATATAGTCGTCGATTTATTGCAGCCATGCAGAGCGTGGTTGTCGCTGATTCCAAAGGACAAGCGAACAGAGTTCGTGCGGCGGCTCCTTTATGCATTGTCGGCGTATCTTTGGCTTCCGCAACGTGTCACTTTATACCGCATGCATGGGGACGTCTATACGATTCCTTTCGTCGCAACATCTACCGCGACGCTTCCGCGCAGGTAGGCTTGTCTCGGCGCATCCTAAACATGCCGGCACGTTCACTGATCTACTGAGCACATTGCTATCAATAGATCAATCAATCAATCAGTCAACCAAGCAATCAATAAGTGATATACTTAACATACGCAGAAACATCCGTGTAAGGACCTTGTGCGGACATGCGCAGAAAAACATTAAAATGCACAAGAATAATAAGAAGAACACAATATCATAAAGGAGCCTTTAGAGAATATACAAAGCCCTCCACGATGGTCTAATGGCTATGGTACTCGGCTGCTGATCCGAGGGTCGCGGGATCGAATCCCGGCCGCGGCGGCTTCATTTTGACGGAGGCGACATGTTGAGTTGCACGTTAAAGAATCCCAGGTGGTCGAAATTTCCGGATGCCTCCACTACGGTGTCTCTCATAATCAGATCGTGGTTTTTGGACTTAAAACCCAAGAAATCAAGCATCAGAAGAAAATACGAAAGAAAAGAGCAAGAATTCACAAAGAATAAAGTGCGGAACAACGCTACAATAACACAACAACATGGACTCGAGAAGCACGGACGTTTAATGAGAAATAAAATCGCAGTGCGCGCACGGCAGTCTGAAATATAGCAATAATAATTGCTGTAGTTTTGTGACGAAACCACGACATGATTTCGAGGCACTCCGTAGTTGAGGTGTCCCGCACACTTTCACCACATGGGGCACAACGTGCGCTGACATAATAGACCTTTTTCAAGCACCGCAGCGCCACCCGTGGGCGCGCAAGTGCTTCTGGGAAATGTGCGTACATCCAGCCGCCCAGCAGAGCGAAGCCCAGCCTTTCCAAGCGCATCTTTCGCTCCGAGTGGGAGCGAGGCTAAACGCATTTTTTTGTGTGTTTTTGTAAGCAGGCGCACAGCTGCACGGGACAATGAAAAAGGAGGGGAGCAAGGGGGTCATTCGCGGGGGTCGGGCTGGACGTACGGGGTGTGCGCTGGCATGTCTCGTCAACGTAGTTTCCCGGAGTCTCTGCAGTGTATATACGTGCGTTTGCGAGTGACCACGTGCTTGTATCTCCACTCCGCGTGTGCGGAGAACACCGAGGTGTGGACGCTGTATTCCTGTGTACGTGTTTGTGTCGGCATTGCAGTGTGGTCCTACGCAGGCAACTGCAAAACAGCGATGTGTTTGCGACGACGAAGTAGACCAACGGGCAGTGTGTGCTAAACGAACGAACTGTGCGCAGTGTGTGAACGAAGTCTGTTGTGGATATCTCTTTCTAGGTACTGTAATTCACTGTTTTCTAATTAAACAGGTATGGTTTTCCATTTACCGCGTGGTTATTCCGGCTCATTTTGGTACCCCTTCGTGCTTGGTGCGTGTACTTTTAAATGCGGAGCATTTCTTTTCTGTCCCGCTGGGTTCTGTTCCCGCTACTCGCTACTGTCGCTTGATTCCCTTTTCAATAAAACTTCACTTTAGTAAAACCACATTTTGTTGACAGTGGTCCTTGATGTATGCTAGCTCCGCCGACGTGCCATGTCCAGCTGTGTCGGTGAAATAGCGCACATGCGATCGCGTACACTTGCCTTCGATGCTCTGTAATCTTAACTGCCTATTTCAGCTGATGATGCGCCAAGGGTTGATCGCCAGATCGTTCCGATGCTGCGATCCCTAGTGGCTGTCATAACAGAGCTACTGAGAAGCCTGGGAACCCCAACCGCTCGAAGTGGTCTGCAGGTATTGGACGCGCTGAGCCCAGTCCTAGCAACCCTCGGATAGAACAATGGCTGCAAATCACCAATCATTCCGTGAAAAGGTCAGACATGCGTCTATAATCCAGTGGAACGCGAGAGGACTTAAATCTCGAATCTCTGATTTCCGTCAATACGTTTTCTCCAACCGTTTTCCAATCGTCGTTATCTGCGAGCCAAAGCTATCACATCCATTCAGGCTATCCGGTTATGAATCAACGATGTCCTCAACACATAACGAAAGCAGCAAGGTCCTGGTGTACATTCGTCGTGAGCTTACCTACATCATTCGGCCTGTGCCACCTCACGATGACAACCAATACGTTTGCATCACCGTAAAAAAGAAGAGCCTCACTTTTACTTTAGTGTGCGTGTACTTATCACCTGCGGCCCGATTTGATAGAAAAAGACTGGACGACATTCTGGCAGGGGTTCCTGGCCCATGGATCATTACAGGTGACTTTAACGCTCACCACCCTATTTGGGGAAGCTCCAAAGTTAACGCCACAGGCAGGCGGCTGGCTTCTTTCGTGTCCGATCATGACCTGTGCTTGCTTAACGATGGGAGCCCTACGTTTTTACGAGGCGCAACGTACAGCAGCTGTTTGGACTTGACATTCGTGTCACGTCGCTTTGCCTCACGCGTTAATTGGTTTTTAGACATCGAGACCCACGGGAGTGACCATATCCCCAGTTACGTCAACATCAAAGGCCTGGCTGGATGTCATCCTTCTAACACATTCCGGAGGATTGATTGGACTGCGTTCAAGACGAACGTCGAAGACGCTTGTCGCAGCGGCCTCCCGTCAGGTCTAGAACAAGCTATAAAGGAAGCGGTACAGACGGCGATGCGCACACTGACATGCTCCCCGAAGCGCTCGGAAACGGACGTAGAGTTGGAACGACTCCGTACGATTCGTCGACGTGCCGAGCGCAGATATAGACGGACTAATTCCGTACACGATCTAAGGACAGCCAGGCGCATGCAAAAGAAGATACAGCGTCGCATAGCTAAACTTGAGTCTCAACGGTGGGTAAGGTTCTGTGAGTCTCTGGACCCCCGGAAACCTTTATCGCAAATATGGAGAACAGTGCGAGGTCTGCGTACGCTTCCTGAGCAGCGGTTTCCGTTCAAAGCTTTAGCGCTTTACCAAGGTCGACGGGATATCGAGGTAGCTGAAGATTTTTGCAAGAAGATTGTCGGCAATGCAGCTTGCACAGGAGTCCTTGCTACACAGAACACTCCACATTCACTGGACTCACGCATGGACCTGCCCTTTACCATTGAGGAGCTGGATGCGGCCCTTGTGTTGTGCAATCGTTCTTCATCACCTGGCCCAGATGGCATCTCCTACAGGATCTTATGCAACCTAGGTGAGCAGGCGCAGAAAGCCTTGTTGGAAATGTTCAATAACTCATGGCGAGACGGACATGTCCCCCAAGAATGGAAAACGAGCCGATTGGTTCCGCTCCTAAAACCTGGGAAATCGCCTCTAGAGCTCTCGCCATACCGCCCAATAGCGCTAGCTAGCTGTGTAGGGAAGCTGATGGAGCGCATGATCCTCGCCAGACTGGAGTGGTTCCTAGAGCGCTACGAGGTTTATCCAAGTGCCATGGCCGGTTTTCGACGCGTTCGTTGCTCTATCGACAACGTTGTTGACCTCGTAACGTACGTCCAACACCAGAAATTGAGCAGGCGATTAACCGCGGCACTATTTTTGGATATCAAAGGAGCTACGACAACGTTTCTCACGAGGCCATACTCGACGCCCTTGAGTCCGTCGGTCTTGGTGGCCGAGCGTACCGGTGGATTCGTGCCTACCTACAGATAAGATCCTTCTTTGTGCAAACCGACGATGGGCCAACCTCTCAGCACTGCACACACCGTGGAGTTCCTCAAGGGGGCGTCTTGAGTCCCACATTATTCAATTTGGTTATGATTGGTCTCGTGGAACGCATACCAGGTTGTGTACAGATATCGATTTATGCTGACGACATCTGTGTTTGGACGTCAGGCGTAACACGTCCTCAGATACGCGCGAGGCTCCAAAAAGCCGCGACTTCGATATCGGCATACCTTAATGAACAAGGCCTTGAAATTTCGCCTGAAAAATCGGCGCTGGTCGCTTTCACGCGAAAGCCAATGACAGCCTATGCCATCTCTATCAAGGGGAAAAAAATTTGTTACGCTAGGACGCACAGGTTCCTGGGAGTAACCATCGATCGGGACCTCTGCTGGAGTCCCCATGCGGCCGGTCTCAAGAAGCGCCTAACGGCCACCTCACAAGTTTTCCACTTCCTCGGAGGGAAAACG
The DNA here is from genome assembly GCA_013339685.2 of Hyalomma asiaticum. Taxonomy (NCBI): domain Eukaryota; kingdom Metazoa; phylum Arthropoda; class Arachnida; order Ixodida; family Ixodidae; genus Hyalomma; species Hyalomma asiaticum. The sequence goes on from CM023486.1 coordinate 54,654,235, forward strand.
TGGGGTACGTCAGTGACCGCCATGTTGCACCTATACCGGACGCTCTTTCTCGGGTACCTGAGATACAGCTTACCGGTGCTGACTGACACCTGTAAAGGTAACCTACGCGCACTCGAGAGCGTTCAGGGCCAGGCACTCAAGATCTGCCTCGGATTGCCACGCTGCACCTCAACAGCGGATACTATAGCAATGGCCAAAGACCTTCCTGCCACCACTCACATCACATTGGAGGTGCTTAGGACACACATTCGACACCTAGCTCGTGCTCCTGCTCACCACCTCGCCTCGCTTCCAGAAGACCGGCCCGGTGCCTCTTTTTGTAAGAGGATATCGGCATTCCGCGAGTGCCTCCCAAAGAATTATACTCCTGCTGAGAGACTTCCGACGCCTCCTTGGTGTTTGGCCCGTCCAAAGGTACGGCTGACAGTGCCAGGGATTCGGACGAAAGCGGAGCTCTCACCGCCGGCTTTAAAACAGCTGTCTCTACTAATGCTACATGAGGACTACAGGAATCATCTTCAGCTTTACACTGATGGCTCAACAGCAGCAGGCAGATCTGCAGGAGCTGTGACCTTCCCTGCCAAAGCAGTAGATGTGCTGTTCAGGACGTCTCATGGCACAACATCGACAGCCGTGGAGCTTGAGGCACTACGCACCGCACTTTGTGTGATCGATGGAGAGCCACCACAGAAATGGGCCATCTTTACAGATTCCAAGTCAGCCCTTCAGTGCCTTTTATCGGCCTTACGTAGCGGGCCGCAAGACCAATTAGTGCTTCAAACACGACAGCTCTATCACGAATTAACCGACAAAGGCCATGACATCACATTTCAGTGGCTACCAGGCCACTCTGGAATAATCGGCAACGAGCACGCAGATAATGCTGCGAAACGTGCCCACGAAATTGGAGTGCTGCAAGCCATACCACTGTCAAGAACGGATGCAGTAAGAAAACTTCGCTCGCTTGCGCGTGATATGACTATAGCGCAGTGGAACACTCCTGGTCTTCTGCATACCCGTCTGCACCGCCTCGACCCATCACTACAACTTCGAGTTCCGCGTGGGCTTACCCGCTGTGAAACTACCGTACTTTGCCGCCTGTGGCTAGGCACGGCATTCACAAGAAGTTTCAGCTGTCGCATTGGACTGGAAGACAGTGCTGCCTGTATTCACTGCGGCAGCGAGGAAACAATTGTGCACGTCCTCTGCGATTGCCCTGGGTACTGCTCCCAGCGACAGACTCTCGCCACAGAATTGTCACGCCTTGATGGTCGACCGCTGTCCGAGCAAACCATATTGGAATGCCGGACAGACAGTGTCTCGCAGCAGAAAGCCACGAAGGCTGTGCTCAAGTTTTTGCGCGCAACGGGCCTCGTGAACCGTCTGTGACACATGCCGTGCTTGTGTGTGTGCGCGATTTGACCTCTCTCTTTCTTTATTCTTTTTCCATCTCTTTCTGTCTCCCTTCACCCCTTCCCCAGTGCAGGGTAGCAAACTGGATATTTTCTCTTCCGGTTAACCTCCCTGCCTTCCGCCCATCATCTCTCTCTCTCTCTCTTAACTGCTGCACGAAGAAAAGATTTGCGAGCGCCTGAGGTTCACACGGACTGCTCTGTGTGTGAACATGTGTGTGATCTCGTTTTTCTGAAATGCTATGCGTTAACTATCCTGTTGCGTGAACATTTTTATTGCAGTACTGAGACTGAGTGTGTGAATTTTAGTTTTTGTGTTTATTTGTCGAGTTTTGTGATTGTTGACATTACGATCACAGCTGTCATGTAAGTGACAAATGTCATTGCTGCAGCTCACGCGATGCAGTTGATCACTTATTCTGAAGATGCTGCCCTGAAAATGTTCGAGAGCAAAGCAGAGTATAGCCACGTTGAGTGTGCGCCTGTTTTGTGTACGTATACATCGTTTTCGGACGCGCAAATGTAAATGTTACGCACATTTCACGATGCGGATGAACAGGCTACGTCGACAGACTGCATTCACCAAACTCGGATTCGATTCTTATCGTGTCGTAGCTTCGATCCCACAGCTGCCACTGCGTCGGGCGCTTGCTTAAACCGAGCTTGCCTCCGCCGATGTACACACATTTCCCATACTGCACTACGCGCTCGCAGTGGCTTCTGGGATAGCTTGAAAAAGGTCTATTCAGTACGCGGGTCCCTACCATTTTCGCCTGGATGGAAAATGCCACCGCCGCGGCCAGGATCGAACCTACATCCTTCGGGTGAGAAGCGGAGCACTGTAACTAGTGAGTGCCCTGGACTGAGTAAACTGAACGCTCTGCTGAATTCTTCCGTGGCCAGTTGGCTCAGTATAATCGCCCTGAGGCTATAGGTACAGATGTGCGATTGTACTTCTAAGCAATGCTCCTCGTTACCATGCTTGTATACCTCACAAAAATGGGTTGCACCTTGCTCTGCTCAACCTTCGCGCTTTGTGACAACCGTAATTTCATGTATAGAATTTATCGTAATCGTATGCACTTTGGAAAGCTTTAGCACAGTATATACGTCGCCTCGACGCGTGCCTGTACCAACTCAGCGAACAGGGCGCTAAAAACGATGTAGAAGCAGGAGCCAACGTTTCGACAAGTAGACTCGTCTTCGTCACGGCGGCAACTGGTCAAGTCCCGTCCTGACAAGTCCACTTGTCGAAACGTTGCCGCTCCTGCGACAATCCCTGTTCTGCATAGTTTTTAGCGATCTGTTCATCGATTCATGCCTCCATTTTCCCCTGAGCTTCTCAACTCAGTGGCTCAAAGACGCAGTAAAGGCAGGATACGTGTACAACCGAGTGCTCATTTCATATCAGCTTATGAAACAACTCTTACGATACATAACAGCATAGGAACAATAGATGGGACAGAAGAGATCTGTCCGTTTGGCGTTCATGCGCTGACCCTAGAAGAATGTGCTGTCAACATGCCCAGTCGCGCAATGACTTATAAACCCACCAGCCAATCTTGGCCCTGCTCTGTTATAACTGCTGTGAAATCTTATCAGGTGACGTATCGCGCTGCAAAGCTCGACCGCACGTGTTCGGCACTCGGTCGCTGTGGTCGCATATTCATAAATCGAAGCGTAGGGGCATCCTGCTACTTCAATTGAAGTTCGCGTTAGATAACGCCAGCTGGTCAAAATGAATACGTTGACCCCACTACGGCAGCTTTTGTAATCACGTCGTGGTTTTATCACGTATAGCACCGCAGTAGTCAGTCGGTTCACGTGAACATTGATCCGCCAGAGTGTCCGGGCATTGATAACAAAAATTAGCGGTGTTTTACTTGCAAAAAATCATGCCGGCCGATACACTAACCACTAAGCTACCATGGCGGGTTGAGCGTTCGGGCACCGCTGCGAAAAGAAACGCTCGCTGAAAATTGTGCTGCTTGAACCAATCTTACTATATCTGCGTACAGCGGCCCGAGACCTGGATATGGAAATTTCCGCCAGAAATCGTGTGCACCCTTGCCGCCGTTACATTCATACACGCAGACACACAGCAACGCTTTTTGCGCACGTCACGCGCGTGTATAAGGATGGAACGACGGCGTATTTCTGAACGCGAACAGTGATGGGCACTTTTGGGGATGATGATGATGATGATGATGATGATGATGATGATGATGATGATTGTAGTTAGGTTAGGAAAGGACGCTAATTTCTGCAGCCCATGTAGGGAGCACGGCTAAGCGTCCGTGGGGGTGGGGAAAGGGAGTGAAAGAGATAGAGAGGAGAGAAAGGCCGTAGTGGAGGGCTCCGGAAATTTAGACCACCTGGGGTTCTTTAACGTGCACTGACAACGCACAGTACACGGGCCTCTGGCATTTTCGCCTCCATCGAAAATGCGACCGCCGCGGCCGGGATCGAACCCGCGCATTTTGGGTGGCAGCCGAGTACCGTAACCACTACACCACCGCGGCGGCTCTTTTGGGGAGGTGCGTTTTAAAACGGTAACTTGTACTGCCCTCACTCTTTAACAGCCCATTGTTCAAGCGCAGTATTTCGTCTCATCATGGCGTCTTCCGTGCCTTACATCACTATCCATAGTTCAGTTCTCGGGAGCTTTACCACCACGATGTTGCGGTAAAGCAATCGAAAAAGTTTGGATCTGTCAAAACGCGCACATTATGTCCCGTTTTCAAAGGCAGAGCTCTTTGAGCCGGCCGTAAGGTGTAATCCGTGAACAGCAATACGACTATCATTGTAAGGTGCGCGTGCACTTGATATATAAAATGCACGGCGTCTGCGCGCGCACTTTTCTTGCGCTCATGCCCTCAAGACGGATGCGTTTCATGTCATAGCATAGATTGGTCAAGGGCGTGGGAAAGGGAAGTGGGCGTGAGGAGGAGGGGAAATAGTATAGCGTAGCATAGCTTTGCATGGTGTAACAACGGCGCGGGAAAGCGAAGTGAGGGTCGGTAGGACGAAAGAAGGACGGGACAGGGTACAGCCTATAGCGTAGGCATGCATACAGCATAGTAAAGTAATAAATAGGAAAGGGAAGTGGGTGATGACGTCAGGGCGAGGAGGGAAAGGAGGAGGAGAATGTCACAACCGGACCATTGCCCGCCAAAACAATTTGAAACTATAGACACTTCGCCCAAATCACGTAATATGACGTCACAGCTAGCAACGTGACATGTTCCCGCCAGAACCATGAACCGGCGTTACGTGACAAATCACGTGACTTAGTTCGGCTTGCAGAATTCGGAAGAAATTAGGTCGGCCATAAGCTGCCCTCTTAGACCAGCCTTCCACCGCTAGTGAAAGGTGCCCTCCTTTTTTATTTTTCATAGCGTTTGTTGAAACTGATGGCGAAAATGTAGGCTGTGAACCGGAAAACACTCAAGAGCCCGAGCGCACCTGAGATCTCAGTGTGTCTCACGGTGTAACGCCGTCGGCTGGTGAGTGTATCGGCAATTCGCGCAGCTGTAACGCGATCACCCGCTTGCCCACACAACCTTTACAAAAAGGTAAAAGCACCGCGCGGTCCGGTATGAGGACGATTGTTCAATACCACGCGTGGAGATGGCACGTGTACTGTGCAGCAGCAGATGCGCAGTAATCAACATTAAACACCGTTATGCTATTGCGTATGCTATTGCCATGTAGGGGGCCCTGAGCAATCGTCAAGCTGCTGCGACAGTTTTTTGCCCAGGTGTCCCTGGGCGAAATTGAATTGAATTTAATTAAGTTCTTTGGAAATGTTGACCACTTGACGTTTTTAATGCGCACTGACACCGCACAGGACACGGGGCGTTACCATTACGCCTCCATCGCAATGCTAGAGTGCTTAGCAAAGCGACCGCCGCGGCCAGGTTTCCGGCCGCGTCTTTCAGGTCCGCAGTGAAGCTCCATAATCACTGGACCACCGCGGTGCATCATAGAACGCTCCTCGTCAACATTGGCTCTCTCGTCCACAACAAGAGCCCATCCCTGGCTCCCTCCTGGGAAGCCTTTGCCAACAAGGGGAGCGAGCAAGCAGCGCACGCCGCGTCCGACAGGTCACGTGTTGGGATGCCCCCACTGCGTAAACGGTGACGAGTACGGGAGAAGAAGAGGCGGCCTTCAAAGTGGTGAATGAAGAGTAAAAACTTTCGGCGGAATGCGGTGAGACTTACGCGATCTCCTCCCCATAGAGCTGCTGCCGTTTTGCGAGCGGCCTCCTTAGTACTTGCTTTCTTCACGGACAGTAAATCACCGTAAATCGGCAATGATCTGACTCCGCGGGGCGCGGAAGGACCAGCTTATTCTTCTTCTCTTTTTCTTCCTCCTTTCTCACCCCTCCACCCGCAGTAGTGTGTCCCGTTTCTGCCCACCTTCACCTCTCCTCCGTCTCTCGCACGCAAACTGCTCTAGAAGCTGCAAGTAGGCGAAGGGGGGGTGCAGGATTACGGCGGTAAGGCCGGTAAGGTGCTTCCAAGCCACGCTGCGCTCGCACCGTGCCGGGGCGGCGCTTTTACGAGCTGACGCGAGCGGAAGGGCGAGCGATTCCGATCTGGCGCTCGGCCATCGGAGACTGGGCGAACGCGGCGCGCAGAGGTCTTCTAGCCCGCCGAGAGGGAGGGCGGAACGGGCGGGCTTCTTCTCTGAGGGGGCGCCCTGTTTGCGCGGCGGCTCGTTTGACTCGGGGAGCCGGCCGAAGGCCATAGATCTTGCGAGTCGCCTTAACGACAGGCCTCGCTACATCCAGGAATGCGAATCCCTTCTTGCGATTCCTTCCCCCCTCCCCTTTTCTTCTCTCCGCCATCTTCAGCAGGCCGCCTCTTTCGGTCTGCCACGAACGATGTGCGGCCGGCAACTGTTGTGTAATGTTTGTATCATCCTCCCTCGAAAAGAAAACAGAAAATAAAATGAAACTGACTGTTATGAGGGGCTCTCTTTCTTGCCGCTTCGGCAAAACAGGGGTCTTGTGGCAGGCGGCGGCTTTTCGCTAACGCGTGGTGCTTCTTTTTTTTCTCTCTCTCTCTCTCTCCTTCTTCCCTGGTCGTTTTCGAGATCCTAATCCGTCATGATGATCTGTGCGTGGTGATCGCGCCATGTGGCAGCCGCTGCGCGCGTCCGCGAAGCTGTGCGGTGCAGCCCGTTTCGCGGGATTCACTCACCTGTGGAAGAGTGCTACACGTCGCCGCGCCATCGAAGTCGTGCGTCAACGCTCCACAGCGCAGCAGTGCTGCTCGTGGTGTCCAGCGTCGCTTGTCGACGCGGAGACGATGCATCAACGTGTGGCAACTGTTTCTGACTTTGTGAATCGCAGAGAAGGGTACTTATGCAGCGCATCATTTCAAACACATGAGCTGTTGCGTTTCGACGGAGGCGGAATGTTTAGGCCCGTGCATTGTGCGACGAAAGTGCTCGTTAAAAGACCCCATGTTGTTGAAATTTCCGGAACACTCCACTGCGGCGTCTCTCATAATCATATCGCGGTTGTGGGACGTAAATCATCATTCCAAACGCGTATTACGACGCGTGTTATTACTGTGAACGCCTTACTTGTCTCATGAAAGGGACCTCTTACAAGCGGTGGCAAAAGAAAAAAGAATGAAAAACGTGGCACAAAGCGTATGGCGCAAGAGATTGCTAACTCGAGCCTCGATAATTAATTAGACACTAAAATTGGTCTGAAGATGTACGAATGCATGACTGACAGGTCGTAACAGCAGCAACAGTTCATACTAGTCTGTTGCTCCAGGATTAACGTTAATTCAGCATCACACGTGGGTCATAAACTACATTGGATATGCTGGTAGAAGCAAGGTATACGTGGATATAAGCCGCACGTAATTCAGTGTTGACTGCCACAGGGTCCCTGTTCGAATCTGTACATCCCAGGGACGATTCTCGGAGGACCCTGGCATTTCCCTTTGCGTCTCTTAAGAGTTCAGAACTCCTAGGAATCGTTCTGCTTAGGTCTAGTAAGTTTTATTACATATCTCAATATGCGACTATATGACTGTGTTTGAAGGCGAGTTCTGTCAAAGCTTCGCTTGTATATAGAGATGCCCGTGCAAACGGCGAGCGGAATAGTGACTTAGCAAGTGATGCACCTGAGTCTTAGAAACTGTTCTACCGCGCTCGCGTATGTATGTATGTATGTATGTATGTATGTATGTATGTATGTATGTATGTATGTATGTATGTATGTATGTATGTATGTATGTATGTATGTACGTGACGGTACTGGTCAAAAGTGCAACACCTCTGTTAGATTGTGCCGTAATTAATAGTCTTTACAGCAGATCACACGTAACGGGCAGAAAAGCTCCGTCACATGACACGAAGTCGTGGCATGCCCGCGAAGTTCTAACTTCAGGGGCAAAGCGTAGCCGATCACGTGCCCTGCCAGTATAAATTGGCCATGGCCTACCCAATCGGGACAACCTGTAGCAACGCGAGGTGACGTCATGGGCCAATGGTACTCAATTACTATACAAGCTATGACCCGTGGAATACAAATGCTGGCCAGCTGAGCCATATAATGGCTACGTGACCAGCTATGTCACAGCCGCCAAATTCAAATATGGGCCATGCAACCGTTGCGTGGCCAGCTACGTCACGGCCCCGCCAAATTCACGCAATGGAGACGTCGCCAAGACATGGCTTTGCCAAGTTCAATATAGACTTAGCCATACCACATGGTCAAGCAGGACATCATCGCTAGACACGTGACCATCAGCTTCGCTGTTTACACAGTGTTCGCACCTGAGAGCGATGATGCCGCCTAATTTTTCTTCGTTAATTCGTAACACGGGAGCAGAGATATGCAGCTGTCCCATATTTGAGTACACAGTGCTGCGTAAGTCGTTCACATGTGTTATAAACACCGCTACGCGGTCGCACTTGAATGCCCAGAAAATCATAGCTGTATATATAGTGTAATTTTGTGAAAATGTTTTGGGCAAACTCAGCTTTAAATGCCTTTGATTTGGATGCCATGGTCATGGTAGAACCACGTTCCTTAGCGTACCCTGCCGGACGTCCTACGAAATTTTTCATTACGAAATATCAGTTATGCATTTGACGAGAACAAAATGCACATCGATCGTAATTACCTTCGCTGCAGAACAATTTAATTAAGAATTCGTTGGTCCGCGATGTGCTGATCAATAGTTTCAAAATTACACCCATGAAACGTAAGCGGAACGCCTCATGTGACCGCCCCATATTTTATATGACTGCACGGCTATTCTTGTATACCGCCTCTGTCCCGTCGCCGCTATTGTTAGTAGCAAAAAATAGTTAGAGCTGCGCAAACAGCGAAATTTAGAGTGCGAAGTGGGTTCGAATATCGATGTTTGAGTGCGAATCGAATCGAATAGTCTTGAAGTAATGTTGAAATGTCTTTTTTAATGGGAAAGGGTTTGGGGACGCTGAACAGTGGAAAGATGTAGCGCCTGTGGGCCCCGCTCGAATTTACGTATCCCTCCACTACGACTTTCTCTCCTTTCTCTCTTTCAATGCTTCTCCCTTACCCCCCAAAACGCTTACCCGTGCTCCCGACATGGGCTGCAGAACTGGACGACAATCATCATCATGATATCATTATCATCAGTATCATAATCGCATCATCATCTCATAGATTATTAATCTAAATCAGCGCGCGTTCACTGTAAAATGTTGAATTTCCTCATGACAGAAACGTGTTTTCTCGTAGATTCAAATTAGAGTCCGAGCTATCATGTGTGTAGGTATTAGTTAAGTCGCTCTTAACAGTTTTTCTAACGGACTTCACTTTGATAAATTCAATTTTGTTCAACGAAGTATTTGCGTCATGACGGAAGGCTTGGCGTGGTCTGGTTCACCGGGTTGCTACAGTGCTTATTTGAAGCGATTATTTCCGCTGTGCACGCGGACGCTGACGTCGCACTTTCTGTGACGTCAGCGCTATCGCTATCGCAGTGATCTTTAACGCTATCGCGTTAAAGCTCATTGCGAAACTAACTAGTGCCCCCCTACAATGTCACCCCTAGAGAAAGAACACTGAAGTCGTAAAGAACAGCCCACCTGTGGCCTGTGCATATGCATGGGTTTACTCTGCTGCAATACGTGTGTTAACTTCGCCGCAGTGCACAAGTGTTAGCTTCGCCGCAGCGCACGAGTGTTCGCTTTGCTGCAGTACACAAATGTTAACTTCGCCGCAGTTCATGAAAGTTAGCTTCGCCGCAGTACAAGGGTGTTATGTGGCGAAACGTATTAACGCGTGAAGTGGCCACTTGTCAGGACACGCAGCGTATCTCGCCCCTTAATTACTACAAACTTCGAATAGTCCGAATAGTAAAAGTCAAGGGCAAAAAGAATAAAATAGCGAACTCTATTCGAGACCTATTCGAAAGTTCGAGTATTCGCACATCTATAAAAATAAGTTTGTTTCAATAATTTGCTTTTTCAATTTTATTATTGGCTGATATTATTACTGAGTGCATTCATTGTTTGGAAACTCGAGTCCGATCCGTCTGAGGCAATTTCTCCGTCTGTGAAATGTGGAATAAGCTAACGTGTTAAACATCTTCAGGGTGTGAAAAACGAGTTTGTTTCATCGCAATATGTTCGTAAACCTATACAGAGCGCACAAAACAATGAATCAATGCAATATTTGACAAACGTTTATATTCTTCTCACAAGGAAATTTCTTTTAAGCCGACATTTATGGTATGGGCTTCAACATTTTTTTTCTTATCAATTTATGAATTTCGTACCTATGGTATTATATCACCGGAACGTATTCCGATATTAACATGGTAGCCTGCGGCAACAAGTTTACGTCAACCGGCTGCGACCTTCGCAGCTAAATGACCAGATATGGGTGCAGTTGACATCGATATCACGGCTCGTCAGTTGAAAAAAGTTTTGTTCCTTGTTGATTTTAACGCAGTAAAATAGCACCAGTGTAAATATAGCGGATATATTCCTACCTGCCTACGAGGAACTATGTGGCGGAAACTGGTGGAGCAAAAAAAAAAAAAAAATCAGACCAGTTCCACGTTGTGAAAACCGTGGGAACAGCGAAGGTGCGCTCTTATTGTTAATCGTGACGCAACTGGCAAGGGTGTCAAGTATTGCTGTCATTATTATGCAACATATCATTATATACACATAGTACACCATGCACCCATGCACCTTCCTTCTTTCTTTCTATACTCCCCTTCGCGTAATTGCTATGATATAGCAGTGGGCTGGGGCTTCGCTTTTGCATAAACAAAGACAGGAGATGCACGACGAGGCTTCCTCTTTCTTTCTTTCTTTCTTTCTTTCTTTCTTTCTTTCTTTCTTTATTCATACCTTTCTGTACTGCCTTTCGCGTAACCAATATCATGCAGCATTGTGCTCTCATTTCCTTATTTATTTAATAGTTAATTAATTTTCTATACTTCCTTTCGCATAATCACTGCCATGTAGCAGTGGGCTAAAGGAAAGAGCTATTCCGCGTATCCCGCTTGTGTGATGCCCAGGCACGCATATCGCCAAGGTCAGCTTCCCTGAACAGCTCCGCTGTTCTGCTGTTATCCTGAACGGTTTCTTCTTCTGATTTCGACAAACCAGCCTTTTATCAACAGGTCACACGTTTGCAGTGGCTTTGATTATCTGCAAGATGTTATTTGCTAACCTGCAATAAATTGATTGCTTTTCAAATATTTATCTGTGTCTCCAATTTTCCCTTTCGCAGGTACTACATCCGGAAAAAACCAGGAAGTCGACGTTGGATCCTCTTTCTCGAAGGTAAATGGAAAGCTTGCCCTTTTCGGTGCCTTCTTAGAGTGCACAAGTGGGGTTACAACAAAGGACTGTTAAGACGCCGTGAATGCGAAGTAATGTTTTCTTGCTACCAAAGACGTTCTTGCCTTTTCTGTTTGTTTCGGTTCGCTAAAAATGCGTGCTTGATTGTAGAGCTGAGGGGGCTATGCTGCACTAATGCCCAATGCCCTGGTTTCCTTAGTGTGCTATGAAAGATATGCTGGCGTCAACGAGCAGACGTCAACTTTCCTATCGCGTGCCGACGTCTTTATGAGCGTTTTTATGGATGTTCTGCGTAGCATCTTAATTTAAAAAGAAGCTGATTTCAGTTCTGTTACCTTAGTCAATATTCAGGGAAATCAATTTCTCTTGACACATTCTAGAACCGACCTCAATGATTTGTCACTGCATAGCATGTTTGTAACGGTAAGAAAATATCCTGAAGATTGCCTTAAACAAGGACACGTTCTGAGTGTAAGCGTAGGTAAGTAATGTCGTCATCGTTTAGTTCATGCATATCTCTGTGTACAGGGGGCTGGCACTGCTATGATGACAGGAGCTGTGCCGGACGATGGATGCGCACCCGCCAACTTATGTCTTCTCTACAGTGGCCAGAAAGTCGCCAAGGTGAGATTAACTGTATATATGCCTTTAAAAAGAGCATAATATATATATATATATATATATATATATATATATATATATATATATATATATATATATATATATATATATATATATATATATTGAAATAGCAGACACGACTTCGCAGCTATCGTTTATTGCCGACAGTTTCGAGAGAGAAAAAGACCGGACCCGCGGTCGAAACTGTTGGCAATAAACGATAACTGCGAAATCGTGTCTGCTATTTCACTCCAAATACGTTTGGCCCATTGAGCACAAGTTCTCATATATATATATATATATATGCAAAAATAGCTTGGGTTGCCGCTAGTTTATAACAGAATTGACGATGCGCCTCTTAGAGAACGACGGTTTATTAAGTCAACGTTTCGGTCGGAGCCCGACCTTTTTCAAGACATGAAAAAGGTCGGGCTCCGACCGAAACGTTGACTTAATAAACCGTCGTTCTCTAAGAGGCGCATCATCAAATCTGATATATATATATATATATATATATATATATATATATATATATATATATATATATATATATATATATATATATATACACATCTAGGAAAGCGAAAGAGAATTGTAAATTGGTTGTAAATTGTAGGCTATTTAGCTGTAGTGTGTAATTATCGAATAGTGAAAAGACATTACAGTGGACGAAAAAACACACTGCCTTTGGTAGGGACTGAACCTACAACCTTCGGATAACGTATGCGATGCTTGACTAGCTGAGCTACGAAGGCGCGACAGGTCAGGAATCAAGAAGGCTACCACGTTTGTTGCTTGAAACGAAATCTCAGCGTCATTGTGGGCTTGGTTCGAAGTTGTCACTGCGAGTTGGTGGCGGATGCGATATTGACATGGAGTGCAAGCCAAATGCGGTGAAATTTATAAAACAAGATATTAATGTACACAAAGAAAGCCCTTACAAGAAAGTAATGTCGTTACTGCACTTTCCGATGCTAAAGCGACGTGTCTGAATAATCTGTCACCCTAATCAGGAAGGCTTGGAGATTGAAATGCACCGTTTCTTTTCCATTTTGTTTCAGTCGGTGGTATACTATCAGCAAACAAAGAGGAAAACCAATACTGGTGGAACGCAAATCACGTGTGAGTTCTTCGTTACTGATTTTTCTTTCTTGTCTGTTCAATGATATGTTGTTTTACGAAATCGTTTTATATGCTGTGGATGACTGAGGCATGTGAAGACAAATATTACTTACATAACTGCTTCTAGTTTAGCTTTTCTTTTCTTTTTTTTTTCAATGGAGTCTCACAGATTGTAGCAGAGTAGACTGCTTGTAGACTGCCTTTGGTGGCACATGTATGGATCCCTACTCGGTTTTGGATTATTTACTCAACTGCAGTCTAGCTCCCTTATTGAATGCAGATCTGCTGTACTTGTCCAATACAGAAAATTGTAGGATAGGTATGCCCGAGAGCTGCAGGCAGAGATACTCAGGAAAGTATTCTGGAATGGATGTACTGAAATACATGTGCTGGAGGCCTAAAATGCTGATACAGAGGTACACTTGTCTTTGATCTAACGGGTTATTTCGGAGATATACTTTCACAAAAGAAAAAAAGGAAGAAAGTAAGAAAGTATTCCGCAGTACTGGTACAGGAATACAGATGCAACAATACAGATAGTGGAATATGTATTGCTCAGCCGCCATCCAAAAAACGCGGGTTTGATCCCCGCCGCGGCGGTCGCATTTTCTTAGAACGCAAAAATGCCAGATGCCCGTGTACTGTGCGTTGTCAGCGCACGTTAAAGAACCTCAGGAGGTCAAAATTTCCACAGCCCTCCATTACGGCTTTCCTCTCCTTTCAAACTCTTTCACTCCCTTTCCCCTACCCCCACGGAAGCTTAGCCGTGCTCCCGACATGGGCTGCAGAATTTAGCGTCTTTTCCTTAATGAAATTACAGTCATTATCATTTGTGCTCTGAAACGTCGGGAAAACACCAAACCAGTTAAACTGAAGTTTTCGTGATTCACTTAGTAACTGCATTTTTAGTCGAGGCTCATTCGGGCTGAAACCAAAATTCTGTTCAGTCGGGCTCCGTCACACTCGCCGGAATTCCGCTCACACCACCTTCTGCAGACTGAGGATCGCCAAAATTGTTACGTGCTTCGCTCCACTGTACTCGAGCGCTTCACAGTATTCTTTTGCTCTACGGTAATTCTGGTAAAATTAGAAACAGCTGCACAATTTTGACAAAATGTACCAGCGATCTCGAATGCTGCTATTCATGTCTGCATGGATCTTGCTTAAAGAGAAAACAAAACAAAAAAGACGCGCTACTTTTTGACGACGACAAATAAATGCATGACACGAGCACGACAATATAGCGCAGATATATTTTCAGTATGGAGAATACATCTTCAACTAGCCCTGCAATTCGTTTTTTTAATCAGTGCGGCTGATCTAGAATTCTAAGAATTCCGCTTAGCAGAGGTAACTAGAAATCATAATCAGCCTGACTGTACACACTTTCCGCTCCGACTCAAAAGTCGCTCCTACTATAATTTAGTGAGCGTGGCTCAGTGGCATCATGAATGAGCCTGTCCACCTATCGGACCTATGGGGCCGATGTCAAGAAACACGGTATGTCGTAAGCAAACGCGAGCAAATGGATTTTGCAGCTGAATTCATGAGCAGCTCCACATGATTTTGTTGGGCGATGTTGGGACGAGACCCTTGCGTTAAGTATAGTTCTCTCCTGGTCTAGGCACCCTCTATTGCTCCAGTTAGCAATGACAGTATACTCGTATCAACAAATAGATAATAAGCGAACGATCCTGACATTCGCATTTGCCAGATAGCGTCAATGAGCGTCTTGTATAGGCGTAAACCATCCACCATCAGTTTTAACGATTAAGCAGTACAACAAGATAGCTAGCCATTCTCGACGTCCTTCTCTCTCCTTGTCTTATCTTGCGTTCTTCTTCTTATGCTTCTTCTTATTTTGGAAAGATAAACGAAGGAGTAGAACTATATACGCAAACGCTTGCTTTACTGCCTTCAGCTAATTAGCGATGGGGCTGCAGTTTGAAACTACTAGAAGTAGTGCAAGGCCGCTGTGGGCATACATCGTCACATACTACTGAATTACGGCCCCCCTCCCCCCTTTCGCCCCCCCCCCACACACACGCTTGTCTACTGTTACGTAGAGCACTGTAGATTTTGTGCAAGTCATACGTCATCCAGTAATTTCGATTGCACCTGGAAGCGCGTTTGAACATATGCTTTTGCTTTTGACAGGTTGGTGCCTTACTGTTCCAGCGACGCATGGAGCGGAGCGACGAATGGGAAGACTGAAAGTGAGTTTATTCAAGTTTTCTTTTGCGCTAGGATACGAATGAAGGATACTTTCACGCAGTGCTCGCAAGTTCTGAGGACGCTGTAATTGCTTTGTCTTCTAACATTTACAGTAAGCTTGTGCCAACAGGTCGTTCCTCCCTTGTCCTGTTTTTCACGCTGCACACATAGTGTATTTCCGAGTGAACTACCAACTAAGCCACGAGCGAATACTCCTACGGATTGGTTTAGCTCTCTAGTAGTGCAAGTGGTGAAACAGTGCATGAAAAATATAGCACGTTTTTCCGCTGCATAGAAATCACTCGGAAAGATCATATCACAAGTGCGGTTCCGACAGCCTAGGTCATAAAGAGGGCATGTGCAACTAAGTCAGAAAAATTACCTTCACTTTTTCTACAAATTTGTCTTAGCATCGTAAGGGTTATTGAGAAGAGGTGCGCAACAAGCTGCGAACCGAGGTGCTGTTCGGGCCTTCCTCCATTCCTATGAAAATAAAAACTCAAATTGAATCTTGGATTGCCGCTTTTATGGGTGGCGCGCATCCTGCTATTTACTTATTGCAATTCATACTGCGCGTCATGGCGGTCATTTATACCAGGCGACGATTGCACGTGAATTTCGGGTTGCACTGATACAACACACGTTTAATTGGCGACGACGCAAGAGTAATCCCACTCACACAAATACGGACGTGGTTTCTCGGGGATACGTTTAGAAAGCAAGTACGTACTGGTGATTTTGTGGCGTAGAGCATCTGCAAACTGTTATTACTCCGACGATGACTACTTGGCCAAAAATCACTATATTCTCGACCGTAATTCATGTCACCTGTCTAAATACCACGTGATTTATATACACTCCGGCCACCGTCCACGCGATAGCGTTAAAAATGCGATAGCGTTTTAACGCTATCGTTAAACGTGGCCGCGATAGCGTTTAACGCGATAGCGTTAAAAAGCTCGTTTCGCAGAAACTCCGGTGTCGGCACCGACGTTGTCAGTTATGATAGGAAAATCACCGTTGTCCGTGAGTGAAAATTTGAGATTGATGCAAAGAAAAAACCTTCTAACCGAGTGTCAGTCGAACGTGCGACCCCTCTCTCCGGAGCGCGATGCCCTACGCGCTAGGCCACGCCGCAAGCATTATCATAACCGTTAACGGCAAGCCTTTTATGTAGACCATTTCCGGTTGGTGATACGCACATCTCGGAGGTGTGTCTCAGAGGTGCTTCAGCGTGGCAGAGGCTTGACTGCCACCCGCGAGATGGCGCAAAGAGCCCACAGCGCCTAGGGCGCCTCGATACGCGCTACTCTGCACAGAGTAGCATGTATCAAGGTACCCTATATAGCGGTGCCTAGTTGGCATCATAAACAGAGGTGCTTCAACATGGCAGAGGCTTGACTGTCACCCGCGAGATCGTGCAAGGGCCCCACGGCTCCTAGGGCGCCTCGATACGCGCTACTCTGCACAGAGTAGCGTGTATCAACGTACCCTATATAACGGCACCTGGTTGGGATCATATACAGACGTGCTTCAGTGTGGCAGAGGCTTGACTGTCACCCGCGAGATGGCACAAAGGGCCCACAGCGCCTAGGGCGCCTCGATACGCGCTACTCTGCACAGAGTAGCATGTATCAAGGTACCGTATATAGCGGTGCCTAGTTGGCATCATATACAGAGGTGCTTCAACATGGCAGAGGCTTGACTGTCACCCGCGAGATCGCGCAAAGGCCCCACGGCTCCTAGGGCGCCTCGATACGCGCTACTCTGCAAAGAGCAGCGTGTATCAAGGTACCCAATATAACGGCGCCTAGTTGGGAGCATATACAGAGGTGCTCCAGTGTGGCAGAGACTTGACTGTCACCCACGAGATGGCACAAAGGGCCCACGGCGCCTAGGACGCCTGGATACGCGCTATTCTGCACAGAGTAGCGTGTATCAACGTACTCTATATAGCGGTGCCTAGTTGGCATCATATACAGAGGTGCTTCAACATGGCAGAGGCTTGACTGTCACCCGCGAGATCGCGCAAAGGCCCCACGGCTCCTAGGGCGCCTCGATACGCGCTACTCTGCAAAGAGCAGCGTGTATCAAGGTACCCAATATAACGGCGCCTAGTTGGGAGCATATACAGAGGTGCTCCAGTGTGGCAGAGACTTGACTGTCACCCACGAGATGGCGCAAAGGGCCCACGGCGCCTAGGACGCCTGGATACGCGCTATTCTGCACAGAGTAGCGTGTATCAACGTACTCTATATAGCGGTGCCTAGTTGGCAGCATATACAGAGGTGCTTCAACGTGGCAGATGCTTGACTGTCACCTGCGAGATCGCACAAAGGTCCCATGGCTCCTAGGACGCCTCGATACGTGCTACTCTGCAAAGAGCAGCGTGTATCAAGGTACCCTATATACCGGCGCCTAGTTGGGAGCATGTACAAAGGTGCTTCAGTGTGGCAGAGACTTGACTGTCACCCGCGAGATGGCGCAAAGGGCCCACGGCGCCTAGGACGCCTCTATACGCGCTAATTTGCACAGAGTAGCGTGTATCAAGGCACCCTATATAAAGGCGCCTAGTTGGGAGCATATACAGGGACACTAACGGTGCCGTGTTTCACCGCCCCTCATGCATGGAGCAGGCAGGAGCACGCTCGCACTCGAGCGAGGTCGCCTGTTCTGGCGCCTGTACTCGCGAGCGCGTAGACGGTCATTCATGACATGTTGACACGTTTGTGACGATTCTGTGCTGTGTAGACGCGCCAGGTGAACTGCGGTGCCTTCTTTATCGGCGAGTTTTGATGGCGCATCGCCACTTTGTACTTTGCTCATTACATTGCAGCAATTCACAATCTCAACTGCACGAGTACAGACACACAGTAACAAGTGTGGTGTCATTACAATTATGTGACTAGGCGACTCAACAGTATCACAAGCGAAATAGCGTGATGACAATGGGGCCACGCATCGCTGTCACCTTGAACTCTTAAGGCGAAGCTGAACGGCCCCACAACTTTTTTTCTCATTCCTGTGTCATTGTCTTTGAGCATCTGATTCAACGTGAACTCGTACTAACTCACCCAAATTCGGTCCTGCACTGGTGAACTAGCGGTCGTAAAGTTTATGCGGTATTAAGCTTAACTTTCCTGTTAGTCCCTTTGAAGCAACCTCAAGGCTGTGTTCATTAGCTGTAAAGTCAGAGGACTTCGATGAATAATAAACCAGGCTTCGAAGTGCGGCGGAAGACAATAAGCAGCGAGACGCCACGATCCGTTTATTCGAAACAGAAAAAACCCAGAAGACCCCGTACCACGTGCCACGCGCTCGCTATACTACTTCGTCTTCTTTCGCGCCCGCTATTTCTTTTCTCTTGTTAACAGTAGCTATTGCAGAACTTCCCATGTTGATGCGGTTGTATATTGCATGCGCCTCACGGCATGTTAGTATGATGTGCCTGCTTTACATGAAATGTTGTTCAGGCGGTGCTGATGGGAGGATTCGATAGAAAACTGATCTAGTGCATTCTGAACTCATATGTCTCGCATGCATCTAAATGCAAGGTATTAATAAACTGCTCATGTTCTATATAGTGACTTGCGTCAATAAATGGGCAGCATTGTCGCATCATTTTTGCTGCGAGCATTTTAGAAGCATTTCATTAATTACAGTGGCGTGTTTTTAAAGATATAGGTTGCTCTGTATGTATTAAGGCATTTGCCTTTCAGCAAAAGACATGAGTTGAAGTTCCTGCTGTGTATTGCTTATGTCGTGTTCTTTGTACTGTTGCTATCAGATTACTTGAAATCATGCGATGAAATCAACGTACGAGCAAAGTAGGGGTCACATTGGCTTCCTTAATAGCAGTTAACATAATTGATTTGTTACAGCTGTGGTGGCAAAATGAGCGTTGTACTACAAGTAAATGAATTACCGTAAAAATGGTCTGCGTCGTCTTGTACGGCCGCTTCCGTTGTGTTCTACAGAGCTAAATTTTGAGGATCAGTGGTCCATTTCTTTGTTCAAGACTGTTGTCAGTTGAAGACTGTGTAGTTTATCTATTCTGGATACGCTGTACATTCTTATTAGAGATTTCCCACCAGCGCTTGTGAGTACATGAAAAGAACTAGATATTTATCTTCTTAGAACTTGGACATATTGAAAAGCACCCATATTTCTTTTTCATTCCTAACTTTAAGAAATTGATTCTTTCTATTTTAATAAAACAGAATCTTTCTAGCCAGGGAGTAGGCGTTCAGAACTTTAGCACATATATCTTATTTTAGTGTTTCGAACATATAGATGATTTTCGGGCGCCTAGTTCTGCAAAACAGGAGGCGCGACGTCTGCGTAGTGTCCACATCATGATGCAGGACGGACAGTCGGCACATCAAGAAAGGCGAACCAAAACTCAACCTTGAAAATTGCTCGTGCGCTGATTTAACGATGATTTCTATTGCTTTGCACCACAAAGTGAGCTCAGGACACTTGCCACGCTTGTCCTTCTTTTGTTCTGATTATTTTCTTACACCTGAGCCACGCGACATGAGAAACATCTTCAGAGGTGCCACCAGCTAATTAATTTTTTCTGCTTTTCTTTGCGTAGGGTTGGGAATGCTCCAACTAAGGTGATTCGGCGTATGTTTGTCAAGGTAGGATAAGCATTCTGTTTTGAACCCTTTTTGCAGCCCCCAAAGCGCTGCACCAGAAGCAGTTTTGTTCCGTTGTGTCGTTATGCATACAGTCGATATGTCGCGATGCCAACGCGAGCATATGACATTGCCGTAGTAGTTGACATATCTGACTCGCAGGAATGACTTAAGATGCAATCAGAGTGCCACTGCGGCTATTACCCATCACTTGCCTATTCTGTGAGATTCGGGTATTTGCCTGAAGTAATATGCCACTACATGCCCTACATTGCTATTACGTTGGTTTTGTGCATCACCCTCCATTTGCTCTACCGTATAGGCCCGAAGTATGGTGCGGTAGGGCACACTATAGCAATACGGAATGCTTTTTACGAACTTGCGTGTTTCATTGAAGCGTCGCTAACGTCACTATTTGCAACATCATGGCTGTCATCGTAATCCTCGTGAACATTCCACACGGAACAGCGCACGTCATCATTGTTCCATCATAATAGGTCTTCCATTGAAAGGCAACAGTGACGTCACTATTTCTTGGCATACAGACTGCACCCTAAATTAATGACGCCTTGCATCCTAGCTTGAACTTTCTTGACAAAAGAGTCTAGTCTTATAAAAGCTTTACTACTAGGAATCATATCGCCTTGTTTAATGTTGCTGAAAGGGCAACAGCTGTACGCTCAAAGAAATGTTTGCATCTTTAGTACAGTCTCCTAATAAACATTGTCACCAGTCTTGCGGACCTCTGCATCTATTAGCACGGTGCTTCCTCGACATGGATAACATGTACATTATCAGCAACCATAACTGACAGGAATTAATGCTTGATTATTGATTATTACATCACCGGCCCTAGGCGTTCTAAGCATCTTTTTTAGATGTGCTATAAAGTGCTTCCAGTTTTTCAAATAGTTAGAGCAATAGTGGCTGTATTCAGACGCCACTAATTATACTCACATGTTTATTTCTGTAATGAACTGTACAGCGTATGTGAGTGCTTAGGCAGACAAAGAGAATATCTGTGGTCATTTCGATAAATACTCGTTCTATTGATTGCAGCTGGATATGCCTTCATGGGATCCCTCATACTGCAGTCTGTCGTTCGTGAATTGCTGGACCAAGGACTCTATGAAGGCAAACTGCTGCTACTAGCCGGAAGCAGGTATGGCTAACACGCACGTGCTAAATAGCAAGCGTGCATGCCAATGCATTTCCACAATATAGTAGCTAATGCTGCAGCACTTGTAGTAGCATAACTCAAGGATAGCGGATGATCATAAGTGCCCACTGCTGCAGCCCATAGCTAAGGCGTTGCACTGGCGAACTCGAGGTCACTGGTTTATTCCCATCTGCAGCAGCTGAATCTTTTGTGGGGCGAAATGCGAAATTTATCATGCGCTTAGATGGAATGTAACTACAGCGCAAGAAACGAGGACGTGTTCTCCGTTCATACTTGTTCTTGCACTGTAGTTACATTCGATGCTTCGCCTACCAGCAAGCACAGGCCTTCACCTCTTAGGTGCTTATATTTTCGCTGCATGTTAAGGGTCATTAGGTTTTCGAAACTGCGTGGAATTTCGCACTATGGTACACATCCAAACTATGTCGCGGTCACTGCCGTAAAACCTTTAGAATATGATCTAAGTTTTGCCGATTGCAAATAACGTCTCCTTATTCCTTAGTAAATTTGCAGTCAGGCGTTATGTTGAACATTTGTCGTCCGTATCAAGCCTTGATACACTAAACGATGCACCGCGACACTATAGCAGCATTACAAGAATCTATTCACCAAGCATTGTATTAATGTCCGCTCTATGGACTGAGTTTCACACCGAGCTAGGCTGCTTCAGGGGCAAGTAAGAAGATTTATTATTTATGGAGCTTGATGTGCCAAAACCATGATCTGACTATAAGACGCTGTAGTGGAGGCGTCCGGAAATTTTGACCACCTGGGGCTCTTTAACGTGCACTGACATAGCACTGTACACGAGTCTCAACATTTCGCCTCCATATAAATGCAGCTGCCGCGGCCGGTATTTGATCCCGCGACCTTCGGATCAGCAGCTGAGTGCTACAGCCACTAGACCACCGTGGCGGGGCAAGTGAAAAGAGTTCTCCACGTTACTGCTAGATCCTTTCTTCACTGTTGAGCTGCGAGCATATTGGGCGAGCAGCGATGCACGATTACGGGCCGCTGTGGCAAAAGTTTGCATTACAATCTGACTGTTTTCTAGCTGACACAAGCTATCAGTTTGGTTGTTGGTTTCTTCGCGAGTGCAAAACAAAATGCCGACTGCATTCCGGCTTCCATTAGCTATATGCATTCAGAACTACGCGCATCGTGATTTCCTGTCAATTCACTGCAACTTTCTCACAG
Source organism: Hyalomma asiaticum (assembly GCA_013339685.2). Classification (NCBI taxonomy): domain Eukaryota; kingdom Metazoa; phylum Arthropoda; class Arachnida; order Ixodida; family Ixodidae; genus Hyalomma; species Hyalomma asiaticum. The sequence continues at coordinate 54,676,458 of CM023486.1, forward strand.
CTCGTCACAGGAAACACATTGCTGCAGTGGCAGTCAGCATCGGGAGTATAATTTTCCAGCAACTTTCTTTCTCAACTGCTGCACTTCAGTTCTCGCACTGAATGGATGGTTTAACATCATTTTTAAGAGAGAGTTACCGCAGGTTGGTGGGTTCGGGATCTAAGACGAAGTCACACTGTTATTCAGCTCCAGCGGTACTCTGTTCTGTATTTTGATATGTGCTATTCTTAAGACGACGAAACCACTCCCGCATGTCTGCCTGCCAATACACAGAGAGACTATTGTTGAACGGCATTTTGTCGAAGTTTGTCCATCAACCATTAAACAAAAAGTTCCTATTGGTGCGTTGGCCTGGTCCACGTCGTCAACTTGATAGTCTCAAGGCCCTGAATTTGTACACTAAAACCGACCTGAAAAGAGACCTTGAGGAGTCTGGCCGTTCAAGATTCCCTAGTATCATCTTCATTCTGTAGCCAACTCCTTCCTTCTCTCTGCACCCCTTCCCCGAACGCTCAGGAGCAACTCAAAATATTAACTACTATAACTCTTCGCTTTGCTGTCACAATGAATATATATTCCTCTCATGTAGCGGTCTCTTACTGAAGTCGATGTTAGAGAAATGACATTCTATTTACGTGCTGCACTTCGTTGCCACTTGCAGTTTCTGTGAGAGTAGCTTTGTGAAAGTGATTTCCTTTTTCTTCCGCAGTGCTGGTGGTGCAGGCGTTTTACTGAACGTGGACAGGATCGCCGACTTGCTGGCCTTCCTTGGCTCGAAAGTAAAAGTGCGCGGCGTGGTAGACTCGGGATGGTTCCTTGATAACGAGCCTTTTGAAGCAAGAGAATGTTTGGAACCGCACTCCTGCGCACCCGTAGAAACCATCAAGCGGGGCATCCGGTGAGATGTAATTCGCTGCTTTGTTGGGTTACACACTTTGGCACTTTCCTTATGCAGATTGCACTTGTCAAAAATATAACATAAGAGTTCAAAAATAGTGCATGCCTCTGCACCGAATATGTGCAATCTGCATAAGGAAAGTGCCAAAGTGTGTCCACAGGGTGCACAAATGTCATCCTGTGCCCAAATTGATGTATATCTTCGGCACCTTCTATATTTTGATTATGAAATTAGAAAAGGTGAATTGCCAATCGTCGTCCCGTGGCTGTTTTGCTCGTACACTTGTTGTCAAATAACTTACATGAGGAGGACAGAAAATTACACGCAGTAAGTTTGAGTGCATTTTTTTTACACAAAAATGTTTCATGCCGTGCTCCACGAAGCCCTCATACGCCATTTGCTGTAACGGATATGACGCAGTAAAGTGTACAGGCATATACGAGAAAGAAAAACTAGCAGAAAACTTCTTTCGCTGGCGCTGTCGCACTGGGAATCGAAGCCACGGCCGCCCGCTCCACGACCAAAGGTGCCGAGCGCTGTATTGATTGCGCTACTCACACACATGCTTAAAGGTATACAAACGCGCCTCGTATCCTTTCGTATCAACATTTCAACTCTCCCTTAATGTGTACGTTCGCCTGCGCGTGTATGTGGGGTGGTGCTGCCATCTAGGAGCGGTTAAGCGAAGTCTGCAGCATGGCACTCACAAGCACCTAGTTTCGCTGCTGTAATCTCATCGCAGCGGAGGCTCCCGCCGGTGGACCGCTGTCACTGTAACGTGGTGCTCGCATTCGGTGACAACACAGCTACGCGTGTTGTCTTTCGCGTCGTTCTACCATGAGACGCCTCATTGCCAGCATAATGTAGCAGTAGCCAGCCCAGCGGTGCTTCCACACTGGCTAGTGTGGTGGCACCGACTAAGAAAACGACGTCGATGGGTCACAGTGTCGTGCAAATGGATGTGCACTGATGCCGCTGTGGCATGGCATCTCGAGGTGCCAGAAACACCCACCCACTTCTGTGAAGGCACATTACACCTTCGTCTTATATCGACTCCTATGACAGAGAGATCAGCCTCATTTTTAGTGTGTCCCAGGCTCACCAGAGTAAGCCGTTGACCCCATTGTGAGTTCTCCCATTACACCGGTTGTTGATTTGGAGCGTCAAATGTCATCATTCAGTCTTACGAATAACACAGCTTTTCATCTTCAAACGTTGCTGTTTTCATATAAGATTATTCTTGCTTTTTAGATTGTGGAACGGTCAGGTACCAGACCGCTGTAGGCCATTGTACCCTGATTATGAACAGTGGAGGTGTTATTTTGGCTACAGGATATACCCAACTTTGAAAGGTTGGTGTTTCTTTTCTGTATTACAAGGAAAAGTTATAGGTGACTGTAACGGGTACCGATAACTTGTACAGCTTCCAAGCTCGAATGTGCTCAAAAATATTTGATGTTAAGTCTCCAAATATTTTGTGGCGGATTATACGAAATACGAACCTCACATTTCAACATGTAAAACAAAAGAAGAGGAAAAGGATATAACGCATCAGTGCACCATATACTGCCACACTTTCTTCCGGTACAGTTTGCTTGCTATCTTCTGTAAAGTAGAGTTGTGTGAGGGTCCGGCATTCTTCAAGTGTAATATTTGCTAGATTGGCGAAGCCTACTAAGATACTGTGTCGCGTGTAACATTCTATGTTGTCTCATAATTATAGTCCCGTACTTCACTCACTGATATCGCACGTTATCGCACGTGAATTTCAATACCCTAGAAAATATCGCATGACGACATTATAGTTCTGTCTGATACTATACGACAATGCATTATTCGTTTGGTTGCTCATTATTCTGGCTTAATGTGCCTTATCTAACACAGATAGAAACATAGGTTAATGAGTTTCTGAATACAATGTAAGTTTTAGGCATGCTGAAACACATGGACATCACTCGACAGAAATCATACTTTTAAAATTTGAGTACTTTCTGTCAACATTTTGCATACTACTCAAAGAAAGAATCTTATCCTGTTGACATCATGGCAAAACATTACTGTAAATAAAACCAATGCTGAGCTATGTTTAGCTTCATGAAAATGTGAGTGCTATTGTTGGCAAGGAGATTCTGATACTAGTGGTATAGTTCAAATGTGACACGTCTTTTTTATCTTTTTTTTTCAGCACCAACATTCGTGTTTCAATGGGTGTTCGATGAAGCACAGATGGTTGTGAACAATGTCGCTTCCCCTTCAAGCAAAGCCCATTGGGACTACATTCACGCCTTGGGCAGCAAGCTTCGGAATACTCTCATGAACGTGACGTAAGCCCAATGTCGTTCACAGCAAACATCGACCGGACCGCATTCATACATGCCTTCTATTAAGCGTTTAGAAATAAGTTCAATTTAGCATACGAGCTGTATATGCAAAACTAGTTCACAGGAATGTCGCAGGGTGGAGTAATGGTCATGAATAAGAATATTGGCCTTCACCCGTTTTTAGCACAAAGCTACAAGAAAATAAGTACGATACTAAAGGTTTCATTTTTGAGAAAGCCGCGTGGATTTGACTGATTCTGTAGGGTTTAATGTCCCAAAGCCAGCTCTGATTATGAGACACGCCGTAGTGGAAGTCTCCGGAAATTTCGACCACCTGGGGTTCTTTAACGTGCACTGTCTTCGCACAGCACGTGGGCCTCAACATTTCGCCTCCATCGAAATCCCGGGCCTCCATCGAAATGCAGGCCCGGGATTCGATCCCGCGACCGTCGGATCAGCAGCCGAGTGCCATAACCACTAGACCAACGTGGCAGGGCCCGCACGGATTTCCTTCTAGCGTTGTGCCACAAGAGGGTGGTTGCCAATTTACCTTTCCTAAACATTACCCGACCTTGCGTGGTTACGGAGAACTAATTTGCCATGCTCAGTGTCCATCTGATGCCTGTTAACGATCAATTTTCCCTTCCACTGTCAACTGCCAGCCTCCTGCTTAGCTCAGTTGGTAAAGTGACCAAACGAAAGAGGCGTTGTACTCCCGTTTGCACCCCGGAGGAAAAGGAATTTTGCGTCATTTATGCAGCTTTCATTTTTGAGAAATCCATATGGATTTCCATGTGGCTTTGTTTTACAAACAAGCGAGTGCAAACTTCTAGTCCATCCACATTGTATGCACTCAGGTACAAAGTAGCATTACTGGTTGAGTAATTGGCATTTTTTTTCTCTTATTGGCAAGCAAACATTGGCAACCACCTGTTTGTCCCACAAACAAGTTTTCCTAGCCACTACTCAGCCTTGCGTGATTACGAAGGATTAATGTCGTACAAAGTGGAATTGCTGCTTCAGTAACTGACGTTTTCTCCCTTATCCTCTAGAATGAAATTTTTGCTGGGAGGATGTCATTCTCTTTCCACTTGAAACTAGAAGGCATTTTTCTGCATTAATTAGCGAACTTGTTGCATCTGCTTGAAGAATAAGATTATTTTTTGCGCAAAACGAATACAAGATGATTGTGATGGCACCTGCATTCATAGCCGATCTGGCTGTCCATGTGGGATAGGACAGGATTGAATAGCATATGATTTAATGGACAAGACTATCCAAATGGAGCACACATGTGGTTGTTACCAACTCCTAACGACTATCATCGCCGATGACTGAAGGATTCCCCATTAAGCTGTGGCGATGTGAAAATGCCTGAGGGCCTATGAAGTTTTACGGAATACGGAATACTCTTTCGTGTTGCTCCTCACTGATTGGTCAGTTAGGCCTGTCAGGGCAGGATCGGCCAATCAGAGATTCAGGATTGGTTAGGGATTGGTCCATTCCGCCTGTCAAAGCAAAGCTGACAAATAGGTTGAGGATCCAGCGCGGAATAGCACTCCCTACTCCATGGCGCGGTGTATACCCCATAAGCAAAGCAACTAATAGTCCACCGATTCTTCAATGCTGGTTTGCCGCATTATTGTGACACCTTGTTAAGCCTTTAGTAATCATGTTTTTTTTTTCTTTCAGGGCTCTATTTGCACCGTCTTGTATTTCGCACGAGATTCTGACTAAAAGGTAAGTCTATTCTCTCGGGAGGAGGCATTAGGCTCCAGATAGCATATACACGCAGCTTTAGATCTCGAACAATGTTTAAGAAGAAGCACTAGCTGTAGCGTTTCACGCACCAACCTCACAATAGTGGGGCACTTGGGATTAATTTTGGCCATCAGGATTCTTTTAGGTAAGAAGCACCTAATGAGCCCGGGCTCTAGTTGTTGTTGTTGCTGTTGTTGCTGTCCTCAACTCTGGCACATACCCACCCTATGAAATGGCAATCAGAATCGAACGATCGGGATGAAATTAATAGTGAAGGCTACGAATTTATGAACAGAACCTGCCTGAATCAGTTATGAATTTTGCAACAGTAGAGCCCTGGCTGTCGGCGTCTATAACGTCATCGTCGTCGTGGTCACGTTGACAAACAAGTGCTCAAAACAAGGCGGAATATGTGCATAATTGGTCAAGACTGGTTCAAATAATTCAGAATAACTTAAGAGGAAGCAATAATGATGGTATAATTGCAATAATTAACAGATATACCGCTGTGGCACGATAAACCTATGTATACACTGCATGACCGCACCGCTCGCAGGATCGGCCCCAAATTTTCTGTCGACGAGACAAGACAAGACAAATGCATAATTGGTCAAAACCGCAGCGATTGATGTATGAAACACGTCGGCACATCACAACTTCGCACTCCCCTAGGTTTCACGTTAGTAGAGCTGCATCACGCGCGAGATTTCAACTGCAGATTAACTTTCTTTTTTCTAGCTAAATCTCGGTGTGCGACTGCTTTTGCGTTCCGCGCCCAAAGAAAAGCGGCCACCGCGTGAGGGAATCGAATCGACATCCATGAACTTAGCAGCGTAAAGGCCCGTGCACAATAGCGGAAAAACGCACGCGGCGCGGCGCGCGCGTTCGTGCTAGTGTACACGGTGCACGCGTTTCCGCTAGTGTGCAGGGGCCTTGCACACTAGCGGAAAAACGTGCACGGCGCGCCGCCGGCGGAGAAACGCTTCGGCGGCGACATGGCCAGACTGCTCGCGGTGAATCGCAGCGGCAGCCCCGCGAAATCCCGCCTCCTTCGGGCGAACGAGCGCAAGAGGCAAGCGAGCCACCGCGCGGATACGAAACGAGCCTCCGGGCGGGTCCGCGATGAAGAGTGTACGTCGTGGGCGGGGAACGCTCTGATTGGCCTCCTCCACGGCGGCACGCGCGCCGCGCCGCGAAAAATCGCGCACGGAGTGATAGCTCTCGCGTGATTCGTGACGCGCGGCAGGAATCGCGCGGCAAAATCCTGACGCGCGGCAGCCTCGGAGGCTCGCGTTTTTGCACTGGTGTGCCTTTACACTTTAGCCACTGAGTCGCCGTGGCAGGTATAGCAAGGTTTCAACAAAAGCAAGCGTTGATTGCCCACAGCCCAGCCTCACTTCGTGCGTTTACAGGCCGCTCAGTGTACTTAGATTTGCGTGCATAGTTAGTCGAAGCTCGGGCAGTAAAAATTAACCCGAGGTTGCCGCTCCGGCGTTCTACATAATCACATCTTGTTTTGGCACGTAAACACAAACGCCATTATGCGAGACCGTCGAATTCTAGTAGAAATCGAATTGAAACGCGTGAGGTGAAGTTCTGTCGGTGAGGCCGCTTGAAGCGTTTGATGGCCGTCACGAAGAAAGAGAAAAAATTCACACTTAAGCTTACGAGTTTCGGAAAGGTGCGCACCATGTCGTTGCAACTGATGCGATAGTTCTGCAACGCTTGCCGTGCAGCTGGGAGGGCAGTGCTTCATGGTTTGGCCGCTGTGAAATATCAGTAAGGAACAGCCAATAAAATAACCTCCTCCAGGGTGCCTAATTTGCAAGTTAAATGCAATTTTCGGTGATAACATTGAAGAACCTACATTTTCAGTCAGTTAGACAGGCTGAATCATTGAAACGATTAGTTTTACCTGACAGTCTTAAGTTTTGTTGTTGTTGTTGTTGTTCCTGGCGTCAGATTCTACAGATTATATGCTGGAGGGGGTCAGTCTGTAGTTGTTACTATGACTGAGACATTGAAAGGTACCTGTATGGCCCATACTAAATATAAACCGAAGAGCGATTGTCAAAGTAGTATAGGTGAGAGCAGCTCGAAGTGGACACTAGGCCACAACGCCGGTACACGACTACAGCTGCTGGTTACTGACACTGGTCTTTAGGCACAGGGACCTACGCAGACCTACGAAATGCTTGAATGCGTAGTTAAACACTAACGTCGTGGCAGAACCGGCTCAGAATAGCACTGTCTACGAAATAGAATTTAGCGCTGCCTCCAGAAGCATGATAATCAGACATATGGAAACATTTGAAAAGATCAAGATATCGAGCACATTACACGACCAACTGAAGCGGTATCAAAACTGCCTGGGTTAGTGGGAGTGAAAGACACGCTCATGTTTTCCTGTGGCCGATGGTCCCTGAGCATTCACAAAAGGCAGACCGGATAATTCGCTGGTAGTTCTTAGTCTGAGCAGGGCTTTATTTCTGTCCTGCGGGCCACTCCCTGCACCTTTCTGACGTCGCATCTTTTGTTTTTCCAGGAACTGGCAGGCGATAGAAATCTGTGGCATATCTTTGCCTCAGGCCCTGCGTTGTTGGGAGCTGCAAAAGCACGAACACAATCACCACGAGCACCATTCGAACCATAATCTCTACGACAGGCTTCCACCTAAAGAAAATGAGACGAGGTGAGTGATGGACGCACATAGGTTACGCTGCAATGTCGGTATTTTTCATTCTCAAAGGCACCTACAGTAAACTGAAGAGAAGATGCAACGTTCCGCTTAGTGCCTTCAAGAATGGCTTAGCCTGCAGTGATCAACGAGGTCATTACAAACGATGGAAAACAGGGAGTGACGCTACGGCTAATGTTTTGGCAAGTGTCTTCATCAGGGCCATGTTTGTTGCCCGGACGAAGGTAGGAACACTTGTTGAAACAGTGGCTAATAGCACCGAAAATTAAAAAAAGAACAGCCCTTCGTTTTTCTCATGACCCCTATAATGGTAGACTGAAGCTCCAAATGATGAACAGATCTTCACAAACGATGAAAAACTGGGAAATGACGCTATAGAGCCAACGTTTCAGCAAGTTTCTTCATCAGGGCCTTGCTTCTTGCGCTGACTAAGACCAGCCCACTTGTTGAAACAGTGGCTAGCAGCGCAAATTACAAACGAACAGCTCCTTGTTCTTTTCGCGACTCCTCTAATGGTAGACTGAGGGTCCAGTTGATGAGCTGACCTTTATAAATGATGGAAAGCAGGAAATGTTGCTAGAGCAAACGTTTCGAGAAGCAAACATGTTTTCGTCAGAACGAGGCCCTGACGAACACACTTGCCAAAATGTTGGCTATATAGTGCCATTCCCTGTTTTTCATCGTTTGTAAAGATCTGGGCCAGTATTCACAAAAACAACTTAGGACAAAAATATTCGTAAGAGAAAATTTCAGCCAATCCTGATGCTAGGCATATTATTACAGAAGCCCGCTGACCAATGGCAAAAAGCACTTAGGAAAGAGAACTTTTGTGAATTCGCCCCTGTTGATCATCTGTAGCATCAGTCTACCATTAAAGGGGTCATGACAACACGGAACTGTGTGTTTGGGATTTTAACTGCTTCAGTAAGCATTCGACTTGCTGAATCCTAAATATTTCTGCACAGTATTCAGCAGGCATTGAATAACGCCCGTTTGAAATCCCAGCATGCTTGCGCTCCCAAAACGATAAGGCGACACCACAGGCCGGCATAGGCACTATTGAGGGTGATAGTTCAGTACAATGCGTTAGCGGGCTTGTTGGTGCGAATCCGTTAGGCCAAAGCAACGCACACAAGAAAGAAGACAGGACACGAGGAAACAGCGCCTGCCCCGTCTTTCTTGTGTGTTGCTTGGCCCTATAAGAAGCATTATTTATTTTCCCAAAGGATGCTTTAGAATCGCGAAAAACGTTTCCGTAAATAAAAGTCTGCGCAGGAACTGTGCACACCGTTGGTCGGACAGAATTTCTTTGAAAGACGTGTCCAATATTCGTTTTGTGTCGATGTGCCCCTTCATACCAATGACGTCAATTCGTAAATTGCAAACTGAACGCTCTTGGAATTAGAAAAAAACGATTACAGAAATACTGTCATATAATCAACCCTGCATCCTAGCTTCTAGCGAAGTTATAAAGTGCACCGTTACATTAAGTTCTGCTCAGCATGTTGTTGCTACATGTGTTAATTTTCTTTTATTTCTTTCAAGTTGTTCGTATACTTTCCTAATAAAATACCGCATATGTACGGGTAAGTCTTGTCTAATAGATTGCGGCAGCTAACAAAAGGGTTGCCATAGTGTTAAGGGGCAAGAGGACTGAAAATGTGGTGCGGCCAATTTCACTCTCCTGTTCTAGTTTTGCTATGCGTAAAAGTTCGCATGTTGCTCTTATTCGGGCGTGATTCTGTCAAAGACGTGTCTTCGATGCTCAGCTCGGTTTGAATCTTCTCCCCTCATAAGCAGTGACATCTGCAGTTTTGAAGGAAAAATTAGCCTGAACTTCCTATGGTGTTTTGTGTGGGCCTTCCTGAATCCAACACCCGTAATTTGCTTTTTATGGACAATTAAGTCACAGATGAAATGGGCACTGCATTAAGAGAGACGTTCCTAAAGGGACACTTTTATATCTAAGCGCGAAAGTTGTGCCGTCTACTGACGCACATGACATTCATATGGTACGACTACTCGCATAGACCATTCCTTCTCCATTATACTTCTGGAGAAGCAAACAAATGGCGCGTTAGGCTCTGCTTGAAAAGAGAGATGCAAATGAGAGAAGGGCAGAGAGGTTAGCCAGAATTAAAGCACACGGCTGGCTACCCTGCACTTGGGGGAAGGGAGAAGGGAGATAAAGGCGAGGGGAATAAATAAATTAAGAAGAAAAAGATTGGCCGCTTATCTGCGTGCTTCGCTGCGAATGTCAAAAGACGATAGTCTTCTGCCAGCCTTACTACACTGCCTGAGATATAGATGCCATCTGGCAGCGCCGTCGGAAAACATGAGCTTGTGCAGAATCCCTGGGCAACTGCCAGGTGGCAGCACCAAATCGTCGGCAGAGTCCTTTTTCGTGCATAGCGTCGCATTTTTAGCGCAGCCTAACGAACACTAGTGTTTTTAGAATTACGTATCTATGTATTTTCTAGTAAAGGAACACGCCACCTAATAGTTATGTATTTATGTTGCACCTCAGATATGCGTAATACTTCCTTTTTGATTGACAATGTTGACAAGTATGAACGCAGCTACCAGTTCAAGATGGCTGGGCTTTAGGCAAGTGCTTAAACTTTGTCCGGGTGGCTGATTCGTGTGACAGGCAAACAGAAAGACAGACCAAAATTTCTGCGCTCAAGTGTCCCAATAAAGACTATCTTCTTTAAAAAGGAAAAAAAAATAAAGAGAAATATGAAACTGCACGAGTATTATAGAATTTCTAATAGGCCACTGTCACGTAGGCTCTGCATAACTTTACTAACACACTATTTGCGCTGCAATATCGCTCGTGCTTTCTGTCTCTCGTAGCTTTCCACACAGAATGTTTGCTGACGTGTCTGCGACTGTGATGACAAGTGGCCACGCACAGAAGACAAAGACAAGACGTCGAAAGATGAAGAGGAGACGGAAGAATTGCAGGCACAACAGAAAAGGCCTGCGAAAAGCAAGGAAAGGAGAATACTGTAAGTGAAAAAAGTGTTCAATTTTCCAAATTAGCCACATAAAGGACCGCTTCCATCCGCGGATACCAGCATTAATAAACCATGACATCCGCTACAGTTTGCGCATGGGGTATAGATAGTTTCGTTTCACCTTTCACAAACTTTGTAACTGTGTAACGGTTTAGCTTTTATAAACAGTACATAGAAAGCCACGTGTGACAGAAAGCTTATCCCACTACGTAGATTCCGTAGATTCCGAAGGATCATCCCAGTTTGTAAGAGAGCGCAACGCCTCCAGATATTTTTTCTATTCCTTATGCGTCTATATGAGGAACCTTAACAGATTTTTTGCTTTTGACTTATTAATTAGTGGAATTTTAAGGTAGCTTGTTGAGCAAACCTCTTCAGATAAATATGCTTCAAGCATTCTCAATCAAGCTTCTAGGACTAACTCAAGAGATCCCCGAAATAAGTTTTAGGGGCGAAGCTCCTTATGCCGTGGGTCGTTCCGTCCTCTGTTATCCCTCGTAGCCACCTCGTCTAGTTCGTGAAGTGCTCACTAGATGGCGTGATGGCGCTGCGGTGCTCGCTTCATTCAGATGTATGGGAACGCGTAGTATGGGAGCATGGCGCACGAGACCGCTAGGTCTCGTGCTCGCTCTTGAATGCGCTCGCTCTTGAATGATCTCAGAATGATCACGAGATGGCGCTGCGGTGCTGCTTAGCTAGCACGTGAATTGATCAATAGATGGCGCTGCGGCGCTCGCTGTTTCCTTGTCGCGTCGTAGCCACGCTCGCGCTCGGCGCGTGCCTCCCTGCGCGCGAGCTCTCTCACTCTTCCATCTGCTGTCTTGTGAGAGAGAGATACAGAGAGAGAGAGAGAGCGAAAGGCGCGCGTTGACTATGGAAACACTCTTTCTTAGATGAATGCTCTACCGAGCTCGCAAAGAAGGAGAACGCGCCCTCACCCGCGAGAGACAACGTTGACGCAGGCAGCGTCTTCTAGCGAGTTTCTTGATTGAAAAATACCGACTGCTCGCGCTGGAGAACCGTTCACCGGCCACCCATTTATATATATATATATTGTGAGCTCAACATATGACTGGCTATATATAAGCACTGGATCATGACTTGCAATGAAGTGTCGGTGGGAGATTTCACTTGTGCGTAGTTGAACCATAAGGATTCGTAGCGTGCGCGTTAACTAAATTAATCCAGAACTCGGCACGATCTACGATGAACCTCCGGAGCTTCACCCACTCATCATTCACTCCGTGGATATGCGTGGATTTTTTTATATACGACTGATTTATCGATAGTACGTCGATAGATAACAGTGGACTCATCGCTTCAGAACGCACCATTCATCAGTTAACGAACTCTGAATATCCATTGCGCGAACATCAGGGAACATCGCAAAACAGTTCAAGAACAGGATATAACGATTATTTGTTTTGTATTTGAGGCTTCTTTGCATTGTACGCAGCTGTAAGTACATCCATACATGTTATCTGTCGTAGTGCGTTTGCTAAGTTATATTATTCGGCCTGGTAGATGAATGCCGGATTCAGAAAAATTGCCTACAGTTGCAATAATTTCTATGGCGAAACGCCAGCTCAACGTGGCCGTCAGCTCAATGTGGCCAGCTCAGCATGGCCGTCACCATAATTTCATCTGATCTGATTCCGTAAGATTCGCACGGAGGCGGAGGGCAAATGTACGGCGAACATATGAAATATGTATGGACGTATGGAACGTGCGGGGTTATGGCAATACAGAAGGGAATGTTTTCAATGACTGGGTTTATGTGGCGACAACGTGAGCAAAATTAGCTGAGAGAGACGAACGTTCTCGTTCCCACACATTTATTAACCGCGCCAACGAACCACTTCCACCAGATACGTCACTCATTGTTCGAAAAGGACCGATCAGCTACTGTGTCCGTGGTGCGAAATACATTGCTATGACACGTGAAAAGCTGTAAAAAATTCACACATGTCCACGAAGTGAACAATGACGAGTGGGCGAAGCACTGGGGAATGTTCGGTGTTACCGTAAACCGCCCGTGACATTGCCCACTATTGCGTGTAAATGAGTGACAACAAGTGTGTATGTTTACACACGCGTTGTTATGCTCCTGGTCTTTATGAGGTTCCTGCGCTCCCACGTCATAGATCGTTCTGAGTTCCGGATTACTTTTCCTTAACGCGCACGCTGCGAATTCTTATGGTTCAACTACGCACAAGAGAAATCTCCCACCGGCACTAGATTGCAGCTCAAGATCCAGTGCCTATATATAGGGGTTGGCCGGTGAATGGTTGTGCAGCGCGAGCAGTCGGTTTTTTTTTTTTTTTCAATCAAGAAACTCGCCAGCATATGCTGCCTGCGTCGGCGTTGTCGAGGGCGTGTTCTCGTTCCTCGCGAGCTGGTACAGCGATGGTGATGATGATGATTGTGCTTCGGTTAGGAAAGGACGCTAATTTCTGCAGCCCATGTAAGGAGCACGGCTAAGCGTCCGTGGGGGTAGGGGAAAGGGAGTGAAAGAGACAGAGAGAAAGGCCGTAGTAGAGGGCTCCGGAAATTTAGACCACCTGGGGTTCTTTAACGTGCACTGGCAACGCACAGTACACGGGCCTCTGGCATTTTCGCCTCCATCGCAAATGCGACCGCCACGGCCAGGATCGAACCCGTGTATTTTGGGTGGCAGCCGAGTACCGTAACCACTACACCACCGCGGCGGACGTAGTACAGCGCTCATCGCAGAAAGAGCGTTTCCACAGTCAACGCGCGCCGTTCGCTCTCTCTCACGACAGCAGACGACACAGTCTGACTGCACTGCCTCCAGGATCAGCCCACACCCACACACGGTCACGCCGCCGCAAGCTCGACCCTAAGGTGCTTCACCCCTAAGAAATCCATGCATCTCCACGAACTGAACCATGACGAGTGAGCGAAGCTGGGGATCCTTCTGTGTTACCATAAATCAGCCGTGACATTGCCCACTCATGCATGTAAATGAGTGACAACGCGTGTGTAGATTTACACACGCGTTGCCATTTATACTTCTGGTCTTTATGAGATTCTTGCGCTCCCACGTCGTAGATCGTGCCGAGTTCTGGATTAATTTAGTTAACGCGCACGCTGGAATCCGTACGGTTCAACTACGCACAGGAGAAATCTCCCACCGGCACTGCATTGCAGGTCAAGATCAGGTGCATTTATATATGGGTGGCCGGTGAACGGTTGTGCCGCGCGAGCAGTCGTTTTTTTATTCAATCAAGAAACTCGCTAGCAGACGCTGCCTGCGTCAGCGTTGTCTCTCGCGGGCAAGGGCGCGTTCACGTTCCTTGCGAGCTGATAAAGCGTTCATCGAAGAAAGAGCGTTTCCATAGTCAACGCGCCCCGGCCGTTTGCTGTCTCTCACGACTGGAGGTGGAAGAGAGAGATCGCGCGCCGGGAGACACGCGCCGAGAGCGAGCGCGAGCGTGGCTATACGACGCGACAATGGACAAGTCTGGACCCTAAGGGGCTTCGCCCCTAAAAGCTTGATCATATCTGCACAATAGTCCAGCCATTCTTGGTAAAACAAGAACGCTGAGTTACCAGAGGCTCGCGAGTCGTTCGGTGAGTTACCACCAGGCCCAGACGAAAAAGATGGCCGTAGCGTTGCTCCAGGCGCACGAGCCAGTACATCCTTCACTGTGCTCGCTCGCTCTATTACGTCGAGAGCATACGGACGATGCTCAACGCAAGAACGGGGCGCATAAGAGCTGCGCTTTAAAAGCCAATGAAAACGTAGTTGGATTTGCCCTCCTTGCCTATGGATTTCATCCTGCTAGAAAAAAATTGCCTGCATATCTGCTTGCTTTGCAGCAAATGGCGTCGAGATTTTCTGCTTCCCCTGACATGTAACACCCTCTCTTCTCCCTCTCCCACCGCTCACGTTGTTCCCCTCTCCTCTCACTGCTCCCATGATGAATGCAATGGAGGTATTTCTGAATTCAATTCAAATTTCCCGTGTTCTCCCTGCTCTCGCGCCGTCTCTTGGGACCCTTTATTACTCTGTCGGCTTAACGTGTAGCGTCTCTTCGACAACCATTTCTAACGCGTTGATTTCTTTATTTACTAACGTAAAGACAATTCCCCTTAGTATCCTTAATTAATGAAATGAACGCGGCAGTTCACGGTTTTTATCATATATTTTGCCTCAAATAAGCCTGATAGTTCCTTTGCGTTGTATAATGTTGACGTGTATGACCGCGTGTCACCAGTGCCAGCGCCTCTATTTCCACAGAGGAGGCGCTGCCAGTGCTAGTAGCTCGGCTGGTTTTGGCAGCTCGGCTGAATCGATTTTGGTGGGGTGGTTGAGCGATTGAATATAGTGACAGACAGACAGACAGACAGACAGACAGACAGACAGACAGACAGATTTTTCGCGCTTAGGTAGCCCGAGATACTGTCGTCTTTAAAAACGCATGTTGATACCACTCTCTTGAAGTTGCCCAATTAGAATGCTTAGTCCCTTTTACCGCATGTTTACTTAATGTCTTTATTGCCTTTTGCAACAGCGACATCGGCACCCGTGAGGCCCGCGGAGCCAAGGCGCCGTTCCCGCGAGCGTCCCGGTAGCCGGCACGCTCAACACCGTTGGCGACTGCACGAGGACCTCTGTCAACACTGGCTGATGGACAGTTGCGCGTGGCCACAGTGCAACCGCCGCTGCCCACGCATGTTGGACCCCATGACAGGCCGTGAGCTCCGATTCTCCGATCTGCTGCGCTCTTTCGGCCTCGACGTCGCCGCTGTTGCCGCCGCTCTGGGACTGGACCAGGCGGCGCTGGCAGCCATGGAACCGGACTCCCTGCTGCACGCCGACTGATCGAATGCACCGATCGCAAGTGTACATGCCTGCTCTGCAGCTGCAACGAGCACAGCTCCTGCCAGCAGTACGGAAGCAATGCGCACCAGCTGACTGAAGGCATCTTGGTTTTCAGCATGCACAGAGAGACAGCTGGCAAGTCGTCGCTTGCGTGTTCTAAACTGCCCAGACATTGTCGGTGACCAGATTGGATCTACCTCTTTTTTCATTCTGTTCATGTGGTGTGGTGTGTGCACGTGAAGTTCCCTGGTTTCGCATCGCAAATCTCGTAGAGATCAGCGCCTTGGAGAAGGAACATAGTGACACGTACGTCCGCGCATGCTCTGGACAAACCACCTTGACTGACTAGCCTCCGGTAAACAGCGGACTGGCAGGCATCATTGTGACCTCCACTCCGCTATGGACAAAGCCAGCCGAGTCTAGACTAAGGGACGATGCTATGTCGAAATGTTCTACGGCGTTGGGTGTTTAGCATTATTGTCGGAGATAGATCGTCAGAAGGCCTACTTTGGAGTTTGACTGAGTGTTTAGGCAAATGGCCTGTGTCGGAGCCCCTGCCTATACGATTAGTGTGAGAGAAATGTGACGGTGTGTCTGAAGGACAAGAACCACTGACCTTCTTGCAGTTCCCGAGCTGCACTGCCAGCATTTATTCGTGGATGAGTTCCATGTTTATCTTTCTAACTAACAGATTTGCTTCTGTGTTGTAAAAGCATGACAGCTATGGTGACAAAAGGCAGTCGACATTCGTAGTCTTCTTTGTACTGCCTTTCAACATTCGATGCTGTTTGGTTACAAAAGCTGTTACGTGATGACTACAGCTTCCGCGACTCGGATAACTGAGGATGCCTTCAAGTAGCACCGAGTTGGTTTATGAAATATTGCTGCTCCTTTCTCGTGCTTCCAAAGGTGCCACAGAGAACGAGCAAAAAGTACAGTTTAGGCGAGCGCCTCACGGTTGTGGTTTGCGGCACGTCCTTCTGTTGTCCATTAAGCCGCTCTTAAAACGTCGTACTAGCACTGTGTCACCGAGTTACCATTGTCTTATCCTAATGCCTCAGACTCCTGATCCATGCATTGGGTCTACGTCATTATTTCAAAAGGTGCCACTGTGCTGTACGGTTGCCGACTGCAATGAGTTATGTCTTTGTTAAAGGGGCCTGAAACGGTTTCAGTGATCTTGTACGCATTGAGCCTGTAGCGCAAGTTCTTCTGTTAATAAGCAGACGAATATGAGTGATCTCTATTAAGTGCATAATTTGCCACAGGGTTATAAACATGCGCATATGTAAACACTGAAACGGCTCAACGGAAAGCTTCCAACTACTCCTGCCCATAGGTCGTTCCACGGGCATGCAACGTCATTCTCACGACTGATTTGACAGGCTATACATCCCATTGACGTCATGAGTGATTATTTATTTTTATTTCTATTTTTTTTTTTTTTTGCATTTACATCGCGGCACCTGGCAGCACAGATTTAAGTGTGTGGATAAACGGAGGGCACCAGCTCCCGGCAACCATAGAAAAACGGAGCGTCCATGGTGCGCCTTTCGTAGACAGCGCAGCGGTCACCATTGCAGACCCAACCAGCTGAGTTGAGGAGGAAAAACACTTTTGAGAAGGAACGGAATCTAATTTTGTCTGTAGCTGTCTTGATACGCCATGGTTCGCGGTATTTATGGTGCGAACGAGATAAATAAAAATAATGCCGTAGACTAGTTGCTGACAAAACCAGTTCCAGGGACCCGTTTAACACATACGACCTTTCTCGAAATTCTTCCACGTTCGGAAGCATTATTCATTTCACCTTCCACAACAGCAGCAGCTCAGCTCATAGCTTAGGAATTTCTACAACATTGCTGATCGTCTTTTCGAAATTTCGCGATGTCTACATTATGTAAACCTCCGGTACTGATTCCAAACATGTATACGAAAGAAGAAAGGCGACTGGCTCGCTTTGCTTGTCGTACGGTTTTTCGTAAAAAACTTGGAAGACCACAAGTAATCATGGCACTCTGCTAGCATTCCTTATTTCTTTCAATTGAAGTTCGCTTTCGAAATCTTTTCTGAAGGCATCTGCTTGTCGCTCTGTAACTAGTTGTCATACATTGCATATTTTCTCCTTCCGGCATCAGTAGCCTATTTACGGTATTGATTTTTCAGTGATTGGTGTTGCACTGCAGATGCGCTTTGAGCACGCAGGTGCCTTTAACCACAATGCGGTCAGTTATTGTTCACAAAAGATTACAGCATATCCACGGAGTGAATGATGATGAGTGGGCGAAGCTCGGGAGGTTCGTCGTAGATCGTGCCGAGTTCCGGATTAATTTAGTTAACGCGCACGCTACGAATCCTTATGGTTCAACTATGCACAAGTGAAATCTCCCACCGGCACTTCATTGCAAGTCAAGATCCAGTGCCTATATATATATATATATATATATATGGGTGACCGGTGAACGGTTCTACAACGCGAGCAGTCGGTATTCTCAATCAAGAAACTCGCTAGGAGACGCTGCCTGCGCCAACGTTGTCTCTCGCGGGTGAGGGCGTGTTCTCCTTCTTTGCGAGCTGGTACAGCGTTCATCTAAGAAAGAGCGTTTCCATCAACGCGCGCCTTTCGCTCTCTCTCTCTCTCCCTCTGTCTCTGTCTCTCTCTCTGTCACACAAGACAGCAGATGGAAGAGTGAGAGAGAGAGAGGCACGCGCCGAGGGCGAGCGCGAGCCTCCCGGGAGATACTGCCGGTTACGCCTGACGCCTGACGCAGGACAAGGTTAGACTAAGAGGAGCTTCGCCCCTAAAAGCTTGGAACTTAAAGGTGCAACGAAAAGGCTATGTAGCGACTGGTACAGGCGCAGTGCTTGATCCCACATTGTTTCCGTTCATGCATGGATGTAAAGGATTGTGAGTATGGAGTGAACCAGTCAATCTATTTAGCTTTAGTTCAGGAGCGATTCCTGAGCGTTTGTATTCCGAATGCCCTACGGCCCCGATTATGACGATCATGACATCTAATAATGACATATCGTTAGCTCAACGGAATATCCTCATCCCCAAAAACCATACAACATTTCGATTGTGTCGGCGGTACCCGCTACTCATGCCAACGCATCTGACAACTCGGCTCACTTAAAAAGCGATTCCAGTAATTTGACGCTTTGTCTGTTACTGCACATGCGACCTACACTACGAAAGGCAGGAATCCTTTCCATAATTTATTTCTGTGCGAATCAGGAGTTCCACGTAACAAAAGACATCAGCAAAGAAATATAATTGTAAATATTCACGTGCGTCCACGTTTCTGCTTGCACAAAACAATGCGGTGTCGAGCTGTAGGCTTTTCCAGAAACAAAAGCCGACAAATGCTACCGCAATATGTAGCGCTGTTTTATTTTATTTTTCCTCTCTTCGTGAAATTGCTAATCCTACAATGTTTATTCTCTTTTGTTAACTACACGGCCAACATACCAAGGAGACACGTATTTGGGAAATGTGCACCCAAACTGACTCGGAGAAGTATGCGGCGAAATCGACTCAACCGGGCTCAGAAGCCCTTGTTTAGTTCTACGCAATTCATTCATTCGCTTTTCATGACGTAATCAGAAACGCAGTGTCTGCACACGGCACGTCCAGGATGCCGAATCAAATGACCTGCTTCGAATAATTTCGTCGTTGAAATAACAGTATGTTTATTTTGTATATTATTCTAGTCGACTATTCTATATATTTCTTCTATTTTTTTTATCTGCAGCAAAGGCGTAAACTGCTCGACGTTAATTTTACACTGGGTTCTTTCTATGACGTCGTGTGCCGCAGCCGATGGCACTAGAAAGCTGGCTAAGCGTTCTGAATTCAGTGCTGTTCTTTGTATATGACCGGCCGCGCAACGCGCTGCATGAAATGGACGAATTATATAAATACTCACTGGACAAGGCAGTATCCTTACGACTGAACTGTGCGGTACTGTCGCGAAGCTCGGATTTCCCCTTCATTTTCCTGAGCACCTGTTCGGATTCGTTTCGTGGAGTAACAGATTAAAACAACGGCGTGAGAGCTCAGTCAAATGTCCTGATGCACGTAGAAAGATATTTTATTTGTAATTTGCTTTTTTTATTTTGCATTTTACGTTTGTTATACGGGTTCTGTTGCATACACAGTACAATAGCTATGTGACATTTACGGAGTGGCGTCCAACCAACAGCCGATTTTTTATACTGCAGCCATCACAAATGAATGCAAATGATGAAGCTGAGCTTTCTGTCAACACATTTGGCACAGTGTCGTACGTGTCCACTGTACCTGTTCACCTGCAGTAAAAACCTGTCTTCAGAAAGAAACGTGCTGCCGGCCACCTAGTACAGAACGTACCACTAGGCTTTGTCTTCAAGAAATCAGTCGCCGACGCAGCTTTTGCCTTACTTGTAGGTACTGTGCAACGTAATGTGTTGGAGTGATGAAATGTTCAACGGGGAACCTCGCTAGAGCCAACGTTTTGGCAAGTGACCGTTTTCTCCAGGGTGTCGAAGACAAGTCGACACGTCGAAACGTTGACTTCAGTGGTACTGCCTCTCGAACGATATGTCAATAACTTTATGCCTGCATCTTCACCTCAAATTCAGGTCTGTGTTGCAATATTGTAAAGCGCTTATGTTTTTTTTTCTTTTTTTAGAACTTGTGATTCTCTCGAAACGGATGCAACAAGCGTGATCAAAGAGTATTGCAGTCGAGTGTTCCGTTTCTCGAGAGCCCACCAAGATATGTAATCTGAGGCGCGGGAAAGCTGTGAAATTATCGCAATGCAGAAAGTGTGCTTACTTTAATTCTCTCGCGTTACGTCGCGTCGTCAAGGCCTCGTCGACTGGATGGGCGCGCTGCATTACGGGAAATGAATTACGACCACGAGTGCATTAATTGATCCGCATTCTTTCATTCATTTCATTCATTGCACTTGGAATGAACATACGGGAAGCAGTAAGTGTATATTTACCAAACCAACGGGCTTCTTTCATAAAATTCACTGTTCTTTCTGACTGTTAGAGGTACAAGCGATAAATTATACACTGCGAAGCATCTATGCATACTACATGTATCATTTTCATGTTTGGTTGCTTTTTTTTTCTGTTTGTGTTGTATTATGGTATGTTTTAAAGATATGCGGAACAAAACGGGTATAGAGAAACAGTTGTATGCATTTCGTGCCCTTTTTTTTACATCTTTACAACTCAGGGTTGCATTGTTGTCATGTATAACTGCCTTGTAGATAAATTTGTACTAATAAAATAACGGTATTGTATATAAAGCACGCTGTTCCAGTGTCTGCAGTTCCGTCATTTATTACAGATGAGAAGACAATAAACATAGGTGAATTGGGGGTTTGTCACACCTGACATTTGCAGAAGAGGTAAGGGTTTAACTCCGATGTTTTCATTTCTCGCTTGCAGTGCTCAGTCAGCTGATACGATCATATTCCAGCAAAACATAAGTTCGCCACACCTTTTGTCTTGGCTTACCACTCAGTAGTAGAATTACAAATAATAACTGATGGGATTCTGTGTGCCAAAACCATGGTACAGCTATGAGGTGCGCCCCGTAGGGGAAAAAGAGCCAGGCCTTCGCGGAATTGCAGGACAGTGACAGCGTAAGCTGGAAGAGCTACCTTCTTAGACGCCATTGTAAACGCTTGGGGAAACTAGGGCAAGCTCAGGTGATAGGCATTGCCTGCGTCATAACTGCGGTTTGGGCTCCTCTCTGCGCAGCGGTCTGTTGTGCCCGACGTTGCCTTGCTGCAGCCACGCGCGTAGCTCTGCGACTCACTTCTTCAGCAGCGGTCCACACCTTGCGAGGAGGCGCCATCAGGTACATCGAAGAGCCAAGTCGGGTTGCAGTCAGGGCTGCGCACGTCGCCTGTCGCGTGACGCATGGCATGAACGATACGACAAAGCTGCTCACAAGGCGGCGCTTCACAACAACGGCGCCAAAAGCGGCCGTTGTTGTGATCTCACAATAGCTTACACCGTAAAAATTTGACCATCTCTGGGCAATCCGACCGGCCCTGGACGCCGGACGGCCCATGGGCTCCTGGCTGACGCCTAGACGTGCGTCACCGAGGCCATCCTTTTCACTACTCCTCCTTTGACCGCCTGGTGTTCATTACCGCGCACCTAAGCCTAAGTACACGGGTGTTCCTGTGCATTTAGACCCCGTCGAAGCGCGGCCGCCGTAGAGGGAGAGCGCGGTGGACACAAGACGGACGCGCTTTTTATGCGCAGTTGAACCTCACACTTTTATCATACAAAAGAAACAAGCCGCCGATCACGCATGACATTCAAATAATGGCGACAGCAGTTAGTATATATATATTATACAATTCATATCTAATACTGAAAAAAATATAAGTAGACCGACGGGCAGGGACTATCGGCTGTTTCGGCCGAGCTCCATAGCCTTTTCTTGCTCTTACGAATTGTCAACATGTACGTAGATGCTATAACGCCGCTCGATAATTGAACGTGTACTTCAAGAGGCACTTAGCAGTTTTCTCGTTCAAAAAACGATATTTTAGTACAGTGGCAGCGCCAGTGTCTGACATACATAGGTTCATCTAAGCTCACAACTGCTTATCGCTTCGCAAAAAGCAAGCGCAGTGCAGTGGGAAACATCTTATCTTCTTTCTTCTTTGTTCGGTAAACCGTTCTGATTGACAAATATGTGTGATTGCATCTGAGTATGAGAAGAGTGCGGAAGCAGCTTTCCGTGACATATATGTGCTGGCTCAAAGCGCGTCGCTTCGCTGCTACCGCTTCATCTTCAAGCACAGTGCAAAAATAATAAAAATTAACACCATCTTCCCACAGGGAACCCTGATGGGATGCGAAGCAGCAGCGTTGCGCACGGGTGGCGTCACGGGTTGAACGGCGCTAACGCGGGTGCTTCGCATCCTATCAGGGTTCCCTTTGGGAAGATGGTGTTAATTTATTGTGCGTGAACCGACGAGTCGGCGGTGTAGCGAGCGGCGGTCGCGCTAGCGGAGCGAGCGGCGGTAGCGGCAGGTGTTGCGGGCGAACGGACGAGGCGGCAGCTGCGGGCGCTGCGGCGAGCGCGCGGCAGGCGAGGGAGAGAGTGACGTCAGCGTGCACTGCGAGGGGAGCGTGACGTCAACGCTCAGCTGCGGCGTGACCTACTTGGCACCGCTCCAACACCTGCGGCGAGGGTAAAGTCCCTAGATATTTTAAAAAAGATCTAGGGACTTTAGGCGAGGGGAGCGCGTTGCGGCGCGTTCGTACAGACGCACGGAGGGACAGCGTTACACAGGCTAGTCAGAGAGCTGCTTCGAATCTAAAAATCATCTGTTCAGGTTAACCGATGCTATGGCAGTAATTTTGATTCGTCGGAGTAGCGTGTCCTCAAGGCTTCGAGCGCCGTTCGCGTGTAGACGGACTCGGCCGGTGCGGTATGCCTATAAGCTTCACTGGGAACAATTCTGGGACAGACCGATTGGGACTCGGCTGTTTGCGAAAGCTGAACTTATACATAGCTTGCACGTGACGTCACGACTGCCCCGCTGTCGGCGCGACGGGCATGCTGGAGGACCATGGGGACCACTTCTTGTTTCGTTCCCTGCAGCGTCGTTCATACATTCGTTGATTCGACCGCGTTTTTGTTCGTTTTCTCTAAATTTCTAGGCGCAATGTCGCCGCCGTCCCTTGCGGAAAGATTATCAGCCTGAGTTAATCGTATCGGCACGATGTTTATGTGAGCAAATGCGCGAACGTGCGACGATGTCGATCCCTACACGAAGCTGCCGGACGCCGACGGGCACCAACGCTGTGTACTCGAAGTGACGCGCGGGGACATCGTCAACTACTTCGTTTTTCTCCGTACGGCTTTCATCTTTATCTTACGGCAACAACTGGCACGCACGCAGTGCCGATCGACTCCGCGACTGCCGCTGCACCAGCCTCGCTTTTCAGGAGGCGCCGTCCTTTCAGCGCGCTGTTCATGATCTGCGCTGCTTCAGTGTAGAGACGTCAGTGTCCCATCGATATTTGTGTCCTCCAAGATCTTACATGAATGCCTACGAATGCAGTTTGTGCTGTTCTTTTCCCCGTGTCCCTAAATTTCAGTCATAAAAAAAAATTCGGGACGAATGTCATACTTCCTAATGCAAAATGTGAGCGCAGCCGTGCGCGCGTGTGTTAATGATGCGATATGCTGAGCAAAAGAATTAGATATCTGCGACCTCTACCAGCAAATATAGCTTGCTCCGCCGACGAAGCACTTCCACAGAGTGCGTCACCGACTGTTAACAGAAACTCGATCGCGCTTTGAAGTATGATGAGCTTCCGTTTCGGCGGCGGGAACAGCTGGGTTACCCTGACTCGTAGAAGGTTGTTTTTAGAATACTTCCATGGTAGCCCAGTCGGCCCAACACCACTGGCCCCGGCAAAAGTGCGTCGCGCGTGGCTTGAGGCGCGCGAGCCAGGAAATATTTCGCTACGCTCCAGTAGCGCACCCAGGATCTCTACCAGGGGGGGGGGGGGGGGGGGGGGAGGGGGGGGGGGTTCAATTTTTCACAAAGGGCCGGGCATGCCATTACACAGTTGTTGCGTGTGTAAAAAAAAGTAAATAAATGCCAAATAATAGTAACACCAATGATGATTATTTTATTATTTTTTTGGCATTTTGTAGAGACATTAGCGCCACATTCTTCTAGGACATAGGAGCAGTTACGGAGTGGGATGGGGTTAGGTCGGCCTCAGGGGGCGGTTACAACACCCGAACACCCCCCCCCCCCCCCCCCCACCGTCGGTGCGCCACTGTGCTCTACGATGCGGTAAAACGCATTTTGTGCGTCTTCTGATCGAGTCAAAATTTCACAAAAAACCCAATACTATAGTCTTACTTTTTTGGCATTTCGGGCAAAATTTTGAGAGACCGTATTTTTATTCAGGAAGGCGCGCAATAAGTAGAGGAATGCTCTACAATGCGGGAAAACGCATTTTGTGGGACTTCTGATCGAGTCAAAATTTCACAAAAAAACCCAATACTATAGTCT